>JAOEHY010016634.1:0-32303 GCA_025447955.1 Psilopsiagon aurifrons | reverse complement strand
TTTTGGAGTGGGGGGGAAGAAGGAGGGGGAAGTGAGTGAACAAAACTGCTTGTTTTACAGCTTAAACCACGGCAGCTTTTAGGAGGGGGAGGTGGGTTAACAAACTGCGTGGCTGATTTACAGCTTAAATCACGACAGCATCTTAAGAGTATAGGGGCAACCCAACTCACTTTATGATATACTCTGCCAAGGTACCTGTAGGGACTCATTTTAACTTCTAAAAACATTAAAGATGTGTAGGTATGTTATCTGTGGAACAAGACCAATATTCCCTTTCTTAGCCATTGGCAAAATCATAAAGATTGCAAATCTATTAAAAAATATTCTACCCTGCCAGATGTAGACAAAGCATATTTTTATAGGATCTTGTTTGGTAACTGTCATTCAGATATGAAATCCATTGCTAACTTGCAAATTTTGTGTGGTGGAAAGAACTTCCTACTTCTCTGGCTATCCTTTTTTGTATTGCAAGTTGTGACTATTTCAGGAGGGCAACAAAGTTCATGGTTTTATCCTACCATTGTTTTCTGAATGCTACACTTCTTTACATGGATTTTTTTTTATCGTGAGTTAGGAGACCAAACTTCTGCTGAAGCCTGCCTCCTCTGCAAATTATGAGAAAAGATTATTGCAAAAGCAGGAAAAAAGAAAATTATTACGTAAATAAAGACAGCTAGTGAAGTGTCCATCTGGAGTTATACATTTGGTCAATCATACAAATACCTCAGAATTTTTCTTGGAAAGATCTGTTAAATCATAAATAGAATATTGATTTTTAAAATTGTTTATAAATAGGAACTAAATAACTATGTAGATGTTGTTAGTAATTTTTTTGTTTGATTTCTTAACTACATTGTTGAACTGATCACAAATCACACTATGTATTGTGTACCTGTTTTCTCAATTAATATTTTAATTGCAAAAAAAGTTGTATAATTTTACAGGTATTTTGTCCTGGATGGAAAGCAAAGCTTATAGTTTTAAAATAATATATTTTGGCAATCTTTTCTTTCAAAAAAAAGAAAAATTATTAAAATCTTCTGACTGATTTTGCATGACTACTCAAATTGCTTGTAGCCTGTCATTTTCTCTCTTTTGTGAAAATGACTATATACAGAGCACTCTTTACCTTTTTGATTCAGTAGCAGAGACTTTCACACTTGAGCTGCTTCTTCGGAAGTTTCAAGTACAGTGATTGCTTATGAAAAGTGTACTGTGGGAATCAATTATCCCCTCCAAATATTTCAAAGGAAGTATCTGTCCTTTGTGTACATGTTTGTTGTAAGTCCTCACTGGAAACCAGTAGAAGTTCAGTCATATCACAGTTATCATCTGCACATACAGTTATATATCTATATTTAATGCCTCAGTAGATAGTGCCATATTATAGTTTAATTTTTCACAGAAATCTAAATTTGTTCTTGGACTGTGTTTTTTTCTATCATATTAGGTAGTCACTCTTGGCAGAAATCCAATCTTAACTTGATCAACAATACTCTGAGGAAGGTTGCATAAAATAAATTGCACAGTTTTTAGTATGTCACTGAGTATGTGACTAGCCTGTTCATTTAGTCATTGCTGGAAACATATTCAGGCATGAGAATGAAACTCTTACTAATGATCTCTACCTACAGTACATTTTACGCTTTTGAGATACATTGTTGCCCTTGTTGGTTTTTTTTTGTTTGTTTGGTTTTGTTTTTTTTTTTAGTATGGAATATAGTGGATTTTTTCTGTTTAACCTGGAATTTTCTATTTCTAACTCTGAGCCCCAAGACAAAGCAGCATTCAGTGCACCATGGAATAGATATGCCATTTATATTGCAGAAGAAACTATGTTGCTGAAGAAATCTTACACATTACAGCTGAAAATTACTTATTTCTCTATTTCATTCTGCTGATACAGGATTGTTCTCTACATTATATCCTTGTGTGCTTATTTGGTTTTAAACCGATGGAAAACATTGGAATTCACCAGCTCTTCATATACATATGTCTGATATATATGGTTATACCAACTATATCCCAATGATATTCAGCTTTCATTTTCTTTCAATAGTTATTTCTCATTATTAATCCTAATGAGTTTGAGTGTTAAATAGTTTCTAATTTTTCCTTGCTTACACATAGTAAAAAAATAGTTGACCAGCACTGACACATAAAATGCTTATTCTGAATTAGGTCTCTGGTTCAGTTAGATTCATTCTTCAATAATGTTCAGTACCAGAAGCCTTAGAAAAAGATACAAAAGTGTGATTGCCTTGTACCATGAGGCAACATGGTTACACTGATAGGAAACTTATGCCTGAATCTGGCCAAGTGGGGATTTAGAAGTGAGCTGCTGTATTTTTCTCAGGTTCAGGTGACACACACATACAGATAGAAATGAAATACTATCATGGATCCTGAATTATATAGACTTGCAGAAGATTTCTATTGCCTGACAGAGCAATTTAGTAATAGTGTGGGTATAGTTCCTTCTCTAACCAGTCCCAGGCTCATGGTCTTTCTGTGAAAATGAGCTTTGTAGTTTCTTAAGCCAAGTCTTTGGTACACTGAGAGCACTTTGGTACCAAAGTTTAAGTATTGCGTGCTGGCCCTATACAGAATTATTGTGGCTGCAGTTTTCAGATTTTATTTCTTTTTCTAGCACTTATGAGACCAGCAACATTTACTACTTTTCAAGAAGAAAAACATAACCAAGTAGCAAAAAATATTTCACTCGTGTCATAGTCTTGTTCTCAGAAATGTTTCCCCTCTAGGAAGTCCTCCTTTTTATCATCATCTCATGATAAAGTGGAAGTTCTAGGTATCCTTACCTGATCCAAAGTCGTATGGCTGTAGCTGGATGAAAATAAAGTATAGGGTAAAGCAGCGAGACTTCATTATGAAAGAAGCTGACGGAAGCATGGATGGTAGCTGTGTTCCTTCTTCCTCTTTAGTAGGAATGTAGAGAATACTGCTCCCTTTGCTTTACTACAGATACTGGGTGTGACCTATGTGGTTCTCTCAACAAGTCATGTCTTGAACATGAAAACTAGAAGAAAGCTAAATAGGAATTAATATAGGGCAAAGGAGAGCAAGAAATACTTTTGTGTATCTCTCTGCAGATATACAAATGTGGTAATGTTGTGGGCTGACCCTGGCTAGCAAATAAACTCCCACACAGCTGCTCACTGACTCTCCCTCCACAGTGGGATGGAGGAGAGAATCGGAGCAGTAGAAGTGAGAAAACTCATGGGCTGAGATAAGGACAGTTTAATAAATGAAGCAATGTATGTGCAAATAAAACAAAATAAGGAATTTATTGACTATTTCCTGTCTGCAGCCACGTGTTTAGTCACTTTCTGGAAAGCAGGCCTTCAGCACAGTTACTTGCAGAAAAACTATCACAACCACCAATGTTCCCGCTTACGGCTTCTTTCTTTATGCTTTTAATGCTGAGCATGGTATCATATATAATATCCCTTTCTTTGATTTAGGTCAGCTGTCCCAAATGTATCCCTCCCATTTTCTTGCTCAACCTACTTTTTGAGGGGATGGGGCATGCATAGAGTAAGAAAAAGAGAAAGTCATGACACTGTGCAAGCACTGCTCAGCAGTATCCAAAACACTTGTGTTTACCAATGTTGTTTTAGCCACAAATGCAAAGCAGAGCACCATACAGGCTGCTGTAATGAAAGTTGTCTTCATCCCAGCCAGACCCAGTACAGGTATAGACTCAAGTGTGTCCATTCTGGTAAAGCTATCTTGGGTTGTATGTATTGGGCAATGCATTTTCTGATAGGGAAGAAGGAGCTATTGGAACTCCGGTGTAAAGAATATTTTCCACTCATTCTCAGGTGATGGGAAGCCAAGATGAGAGGGAATTAATATTTTTTACATCTGAAAATGTTTTCAGTGAAAGGTACAGAGAAGTGTGATATGGGATAGTAAGTATAGGCAGGCTTCTGCTGTTGTCATAGCAACCAGTGTAAAAGCCTGCTCTTTACAGAAAGGTTGGAGACATAACAAAAACTGGATAAAATTGTTACAAGAAGGAAAGGAGGGAGAGGAAGAGGGGGAAAAAAAAAAGAAGTAGAAGTTTTACTGGCATAAAGTCAAATTCTGTTATATTTTGCTTAGCGTTGAGATTGAGGCCACATTCAGTTTGGAAGGAATACCTGTATATTCTTGCTCAGGTTTTAGCATGCGCATAGTGATTCTGATTATATTCTCATTTTTGGTCTCTACTTGATATCACAGACATTTCATCCTGATAATGAACTACTTCATATCATATGCGCAGATCACTAAGAGAGCTGAGGGCAGCTCCTTTACCTCCTTGTTAATCAGGCGGGACCTGTGTGGAATGCCACAGTAAAAGTAATTGTCTTTTCTGAGAATGCAGATTGATACTTTCTGGCCATAGAAGTTGATTTTGTAGACTGAAATGAGATGTCCATTTGACCAAGTTGATTTTGTATACTGAAATAAGATGTTCATTTGTACCAGGAGCTGTCAAATACTCAGGCATGAAGAATATTATCAGTGTAGGTGATTTTGGTGTGCCTGAATACGTAGAACTGACAGATAAGGTCCTAGAATACCTTACAATACTGGCAACTACTGGTCTTCATGACAGGAATGTGCCTGTCATTCATGGTCTGCTGGGATCCAGTGGGATATAGTGCTTGGGAGCATATCTATTACTGGCGTCACAGTGAAGTTCGACATACTGTTTTAACAGAAATTACAAGTTGTAATTCACAGCTTATAATTTCCAATAATAGGAATATAGGCAAGAAAGGGGCAATGTAGGCTTGCAAGAGGACAGCTGTGAGAACAGATTGACAAGTAGCTGATGCACAGATAGCTGTGTGTCTGATCTGTAGAAGGCAAAACAGGAAGCTTCCCGTGAACTGAAATAATCGAACTCATAATTTACATGCCCAGAACTAATAATCTGTTCCTTGCAGAGGGCTCTGAAGGCTATTTCATATCTAGAAATGATACTCTAGAAATTATCCATGCTAGCTGATATCTAGAGTGAGATGTGGTCCTGATAAAAACCTGTGACATACTCCTTTTATCTTGCCTGAGGCAGGTGGCTTCTGTTACTCAGATGTGCTCTTGAAAAGGCTTGTGCAGTGCTGTGAATAGTATGCCCTTGTGATAAATTATCCAGCCCCTCACTGCTGCTGGAGAGAGTTTTTCTACTGCTTAAATGCTCTCAGGAGCTTGCAGCCTATAACAGCATATTACAGCACACAGAAGCAGTGAGATCACTGCTGAGGCGAAAAGGAAGGGTTGGTCCCTTAGGTGGATTAAGAAGTAATGATGGATGTTGGTGAAAGCAGGGCAGAAATCCTTCCATAGCTTTATTGGGTTTAATGCATTTATGGTTACTGTGAGGTAGATGAGGTCTAGGAAGGACTTGGAAACACTGTAAAAGTGTAAAGCCTTCTGGGGTAGATGGCATGGGGTATGTTGTATGGCTAAGAATAACAATCTTTGGTATACATCTGAGGATGACATGCGGTATGCTATGAAATATTTATATCAGCTTAACACATCCAAATTCCTTTTTATGTGACCGTTATTTTTAATATTATATGTTTACATATTTGTTGTACTTTTTTTGTGGGCTACTTCTAGAAAAAGCCAGTGGTCTGTAAAGCAATTGAATCATCTCAGTATAATGTGTGTGATTATTCAGGCCTCTGCAGGAACTGTTTGCCACCTAATAACATTTAAGCTTGCATCTAGTTTGCTAGGATTTACTGTAACTTTTTCTTATTGTTACTTTCTAAGCATGTACTGTGAATATTTTCCTCCAGGATACTTTAGACTAAAACATTTTGTGCGCTGGAAAGAGTTTTTACTCTTCTTTTTATCCATTTATTACTTCTATGTATTTCAATGGTCCTCCCTACTAATGCATTAAGGCACAGATTACTTTTGTTCCAAAATCATGAAGAAATGAACTTAGTAAAAGCAGGCACATAAAAAAAAAAAAAAAAAATCAGTGCCTTTTGACTATAACTGAACCAATTCAAACTCCCAATTCAAAACATTGTTGCTCTTTAACTCAATACTTTAAATTGGTCTTTGGGGATTTTGAGAGGGAGGTTGTGCAGATGTGTAGTGGTAACTTAAGGTATGCCTTTCTTACAAGAAAATTTGTGCCAGTAGTCTCTTTTCCGAAGATTATAAGAGCTAATTGTGTGAAAAAGGGTTAGGCTGAAACAGACGTTTAGGGTGAAGGGAAATTTGTTTTTGTAATCTCTGTGTGGGAGTTTTATATTCACAAAATATCTACTGCATTTGCTGTACTCACTGACTTTGTAATCAAATCTGAAAAGTATTGAGCTCTATTCCGTGTTCATGATGAACTGAAGCATATGTCTACTTCTTTGTTAATCTTTTGACAGAAACGTAATTTCAGAGATGTCACTCATTGTGTTTAACATACCACATTTCCTTCATTATCATTTCCAAAATAAATTAGGCTCTGTGGTCAAGCAATTAGTATCAATTGCTCTGTGTTTGTGCATATGTGAGAATAACTTTTATATTTAACTTCATACACTGAATTAAATCAGACTTATATTACCCATCACAGGAAATTTTTAATCCCTTGGATTTTTGTAATGCAGTAACATAGAATCTGTGAGATTCTTGAAGATCTCTAGTGGTACATGCAATTTTTACTACTTTTAGTCTTCTTAAAGAGAGGAATATTATAAAGATTGTCAAGAAAAAAAATTGTCATCTAGTATTTATACAAAAAAAAATATAGAAAATAATTATAGCTACTGAGTATCAGTATTATAGTTAAAAGAATTACAAATTCCTGAATTACAGCTGACATTTTATAGAAAGAAAAAATTGAAATGTTCATTATGAACTCCTTCTTTACCTCTTCATGACATGAATCTTGCTATTAATGGTCTTCTGCTGACATATAATAGTCTTTTAATGTGAAGAGCTAGTAGGAGTTAGACTAAAACCAAAGCAAATGATGTACCCAGTATCAGTCCTGTAGAAGTCCTCTCTGTAGGGTGCTGTGTATGTGGATTCAAGAGGAAACTGAACAGAAATGCAGGAAGTACCTCTGCTGCAAAGTTACAGGTTAGGAGAGACCTAAGTTGTAGTGCCATGGGTAACTCCTTACTTTTCCACAGACACCAGTTAAATGACACTGTTGGAAAGACAATTCCAGGCTAGACAGACATTTGGTTTAATCTAATATGTCCATTCTTATGATGTCTTTGTTCTTCATAAGTTCCAAGATAGATCTTGGGAAGAAAAAGAAAACGAGATGATAAACTTTCTTGAAATATACACTAGGAGTTAAAAAATAGGAAACAATTATGAGGAGATTTGCAACAACTTTTCTTTTTAAAAGGAAGTATTATTAAAAAAAGAAAAATTCTATAAAGAATGTGTAAATTATTAGCTTGGTTCTAGCATTTTGGTTAAGTTTACTTGATGGGCACAAGAATTCTGTGATGATAGCTTTAGTTATTGACATTTTGTGTATCTTTTATTGATACTTTGTGCATCTTGGCCATGAACTGTCTCAGTTGATGTTGCATGTACCAGAGTCTTTGTGCCTCCAGCCTACGTCAGGAGCAGCTTTAGTTGAACATGTGCCATCATAATCCTTTTCCATCATGCACTGCTAATTTCTACTTTTTTTTCATTTTCTACTAAGAGTCTGTTACAAGAATTTTAGTACCTTTGTCTTGGGTTCACATCTTTCTCAAAAAGACATCCAAACAAATCTGGGTGCTTTCTTATGCTACTTGATATCATATTAAGTGTGAGGCCACTCCATTAAAGTTGTATGGCCAGAATCTTTGCATTTCCATTGGGAAAATCTTTAGGAATCTTGGATCACCTTTTGTCACAAACCCTCCAAAAAAGCTTTGGAAGCACTTTGCTTTTGTCAGCTTTGTTGACTCCAAACCGTGAAAAGGACAAGTGCCATAAAACTAGGATTACTGGAAATGTACAGTGTGCATAAGAAGAATTCAGTATTCCTGAAATGCTAAACCAGGGCAGTGACATCTGTTACATTGCATCAACTTCTCCATCCTCTCCAATATTGAAGGAGACAGATGTGTCGGCACTTGCCAGTACAATGCTGACACCTCAGTTTAGTTATGAAGGATACATTTTGGTGCTCTTAGAAGAATAAAGGAGCTATGCCAGCATTTGTGGAGAGAATTATCTGGCATGAGGGAAGACAGGATGATGAAGTAGAATTGGGAAGGGAAAAATGGAAGAAAATATCTTCAGCTATATAGTGAGTTCTCCAGTTTTTGTAGGCAAAGGTCAGGGAAAGCAACCTAGAGACTAAAGACTAACTGGACTCTCCAGATTAGGTAAAAATGCTCTGCACCTCACAGAGAAGAAGTAGACATGGTCTCTGACCATAAAGCATTGAGTACCATAATCCCATACTGTTTACAGTAGGAACAGTATGGGGAAAGGAGTGGTTTGTCTCTGTTTATTGATCTAGCATCTCATTAGACTCAATATTTGTATGCCAACTTTTCCTTATTTAATACTTCATTAATATGTAGTCTGATATAATCTACTGAGATATAAGCAGGCTAATTAATTTTCACTTTCATTGGATACATATTTGACTCATCAGGGGGATTTCTTGTGGCAATATAACTCCAGCTAGTATGGCTTTATATCAGTAAGAGCTAGCTAAGGGTTGGAAAGATTAGGGAGACTATAGGAAAACAGTTGGCATATGAGCAATCTCTGAACATTTGTAAGAGTAGGCAAGTTAAACTGCCTAAGAACTTTACAGGTCTAATTCTGCATGGTTATTAAATTTAAATGCATAGTGAGTTTCAAAAGTGGACATGACAGGAAAGGTGAGGTGAGCTGAGAGACAAGATTTAATGAAATAAATCACATCTGAATGTCTAAATTATGCAGATTATTTCATACTTTTTCATTCTTTAATAAAGGGATTAAACAGAATGAACCTTCATTTTCTTTCAAAAGATAGCTTTTAAAAGCTAATAGATTTCTTGAACAGTGCAAAGACCCTTGGAATAAAAGTATTATAGACATATTTATACATGAGAAAAACTAGTGTGGCCACCTGTATCACAACCATTTTTAGACTTTTGCACACAAACTTTTGTTTGCTTAACTGCACAGAAAATGTAGAAGTCTTCTCTGGGAATACATCCTGGGCTGAAAATCTTGAAAGCTTTAGCACAGTATACCTTCTGTGTTATGTAAACATGCAAATCTATGTGACCAACTTGTGGTGGTTGTAAATTTTCATCAGGCTTCCCACAGACAATTTTAAGAGTTTTCATCCTGATTTTGGCAAGGGAGTTCTCTGTTCTTATAGCAGTTGCACAGCTGAAATAATAAAACAGATCATTGCAAAAGCAAATGCTCATGATGGATTTTCTCCTACTGTTCGGAAACAAAAGTGAAGGCTGGTGTGAGCAGTAGGAGGTCAACCTATCTTTAGTTGATTTAATTCTGTCTGAGTTGTCTCCTGTAGAACCTAATGAAAACTCAATATTGTCAGCATGGTCTAGCAAACTATTCAACAACTTGAACTTAGAAAGAAACTTTTAAATGGTTGATTCTTTTTTCTACTTGTCCTGCATAAAACTGCCTGCTGAATGTATCCAAAATAATTAGAAACCAAATACCAAAGATTCCCCCATGCAGATTCCTACACTTGTTCCCATATGACTTCTACTCCTATAAAAAAAGAAATAGAAAGCAACTGAAATTGCGGGCAGTATGAAAAATGCATTTGGCAACAGCTCCCAAAATTGCAGCAATGTGAGTTTATTCTTTAAATATTGTTTTTAAAAGCAGATGTCCTGTCTCTCTGTTTTTCCATTCTAGAGTTGTAGCTTGATGCATCTTTTCTGTCAAGTCATAGATTGAATCCCAGACTTCAAATCATAAGAGAGATTTATGCTTTACCTCTTTGTTAAGGTTTTCTTTCACAGTTCATGAAATCTCGTCACCTTTAGAGACTACTTACTTAATCCAGAAAAGGGTAGCCACCTGCACTGAATCACTGACTAATGGGGCATGTCCTTCCTTTATTTATTCTTCAGCTGATAATTGTCTCTTCTATGTACACTAATTCACTGCATTAGTCAACATATTAATTCACTTAAATAAATTCAGAAAATATTTTTTTATAATAAACAAAGAATATTATTTAACTTTTCCTTAAAACCATCAGGGACCCATGTTTTCCTTGAACCATGAACATAGTATTTTACTGGCAAATTTGCTAAAAGATTATTTTTTCAGCTTCGGTTCTTCCGTACACCTAATGAGTCAGACAGACACCAAAAATGCTGCTGTTTCCTGCAACTATCAAAGAAAAATGCATACCTCTTTTAATTTTTTAAATGCTGTTAACTTTATGTTATTTTTTTTATATATCACTAGAACACACTAGAATGAAAGTAAAACCAAGACTGCTTGATCGTCCTTGGAAAGGTCAAACTGACAAGGAATTTTATGTAGGAGAAAATCAATGGATATTGTTGCTGAAACTGCTTATGTCTATAGTAGGTAGACAAAACAGTGTGTTAGCTTGTATGTCTGCCTTACAGTAAATGAAACATAGCATATAATTAGTTACTTCAAATGTAATTCTGAAACATAATCTTTTAAATTAGAAAATGGAATAAAGTAGATTTTGATATAGATCACACAGTTTGATATTTTCTTCCAATATCAGTCCAAATATACAGGTTGGTGGTAGCTCAGGTAATACATCCACAGCACTGCTTCATGAGCACTTTTGTACCCTTGAGTGAATAAACAATGAATATCTTGGACAGATTTTACAATTCGACCTTAAGCAAGGACTTCTGTTTCTTATAGACCTTCTAAGTTTCTTTCTTAACTGGCTATCTGTCAGTGACCTCAACCGTCTTCTGTCTTGCCTGTCAGAACCATAAATATCGCCTACTTGGAATTACCGTTTACCTTGGGCTTGACTGTGGCTCTGCTGTGAACACAGGGCATCAGACTGCTGTGTACTCCAAGATTCAGATTGGCACCATCTGCCCCAATTTGTCCCATGGGGAAGTTACTCTGTGACAAACGAGCTGCTTACTTCAGCCTTTGCACAGTTATTCTCCTACAACACCCTTCACAACACTGGCATGAAACCTTGCACAAAGAGCATAAGCAATGTGCTGAGGCTTCTGTTATTCTTGTCTGGAGAACTGAAACTACTAATACAAGGTGCAATGCCTATGTTCTTACTCCCTGTCTGGCTGTTCAAACTGTACCACAATTTTTCATTTTCAGAGGCCTAGATTCAGGGAAAGAATATAGGACCTGATCAACGCATGCATGTAGGTAGGTTGGTACCTGCAACTCCTACTTTTTAAGTAATTTTATGTACCTAATATTTTATCAGAAGTAGAATGCATAAATACAATTTGGCAATGTGAAAGAGGTATTCATATCAACCAGAACACTCAACAGGATTAGATTAAAGTAAATCATAACAGCTTATTATAATGAAGACTGTCGCTTTCCTAAAGCATTCACATTAGGAAATAATTTTGGATTTTTTTCAATTTTATATCAAGACTTTCCTTTAATGACACCTAAATCGCAATATAATCAATGACAGAAGGTAACTATACCTTTAAAAATAACAGAAAAAAGTAGCAGCTCTCTTCTGGACTTGGGTACATTCCTGTAAATTTTAGTCATTTGGCTGTGCAAGTTATACAAAATAAGGCTTATCTTTTTCTTACCAAAACCAGCTAGAGGAATCCAGCAGGCATTCACCTTTTATATGTAATTGATTCAATTGCTTAGTTGTTACAGTGTTTTGTCAAGCATTGTCAAAACTCTCCTTGAAGGGAACTGACCCACATCTCTCTTGCCCCTCAGCAGAGAGCCTAGTGACAAGCTACAGAGGAAAGGTGACTGCCCTTCTGTTCAACACGTGTTGAGCAGAAAGAAAATTTCAAGAGGCAGAAAATGAGCGAGTGGGTGAAAAGAAGCATGACTCCATGGCCCAGAAATAAAGTCACTTCTTGGTAAGGGAAGTTTTGGTTCTGGTATACGGCCATAACATTATTTATTTCTTTTATCCAATAGGATTTTAATGCAAAATGCGGAAGCAACCCCTGACTTCTGTGTTGCAGTGGCTACACCCTTTTCTCTACCAAAGCTGTTCTAAAGCTAACTTGCATCTGCTTACGTAAGTTGCAGTCATACATATCCACCGCAAAGATTTACTTTTAAGCTGCCTGTACCTCCACAGGCATTGTCTAGAGAACCTGGATGCATAGCTCCAGACTCCAGGTACCCCCTAAGCAGCAATGCTCAGGCGCTGCAGTGTTCAGTAATGTGATAGCCAAGTCTTCTTGCAGCTCCAGCTCTGTGTGACTAAGCATAACTGATGCAAACACTTCAACAAAGTAGCTCTTACTAAACAAGCGCAGCATATCTGCTCCACGTTTATCCGTTGTTACACTGAGACAAAAATCAGAGCTATATTTCTATGGAAAGTGATGGGTCTAGGAAAAAAAAATGTGTTATCTATGAACAAGTAATGCATCAATTGTAGAAAGCTCCAAAATATTTTAACTGGAGTTGGTTAGATTTTCAGCTCTTATGCTACAGCGTAAATAACAGCATTCTTATTTCTCTGTATAAGTCACAAAAGCTACTTCTGCACATTTCCTTATGCTTAATCTGTCTGTATTGTTACTTCTGATGCCATATAATCAGAGGTATACATACATTCTTTCATTGAAGACACTGCTGACTCTTGGGAAATGATAGGTGGAATCAAGGTTTTCCTTTTCCTAGGAAGATGGTAATCAATTTTAATTGCAAAAAAGTTAAAATATCTGTTGCAAGGAGTTGCTAAATACTGAAAGCTCTTTTATGGGACTGGATTCTTGAAGATGTTTGTAAAAAGTCTTGTACAGAAGCAGACAGAAATCTTATCTTCATCTGAACCTCAGTTATATGTTTTTATATTTATATGCAAATGTATATGTTTGTTGTATGGTTAACAGCTGCAAAGAATCAGAGACAGAAAACAGTATCAGATAGATATAATTAACTTACATAAATTTGCACACCAAAAATACTTTAAAAAAAAATTGTTAATACTATGAATCAAACACTTAGGATCTAGAAGAAAAAAAATATTGTCTAGGCAATTGTAACTCAGCTATATCAATTTGTGCTTTATATGTTACCTTATGTGTCTCATTTGGGTGACATGGTTTTGTGTGAGGTGTCCCTGCCCATGGCAGGTGGGTTGGAACTTGATGATTTTAAGGTCCTTTCCAACCCCAACTATTCAATGATTCTATGATTAGATGATCATACATGATTGTTTTGAAAAAGCTCTTGTTTCACTCAGAACTTGCGGTTATATATCTCCAGTATTCAGAAAATGATCTGTTTCTCAAAGTATATTTTAATTTTTTTTGTGTAAAATTTCCTACTTCTATTTGTGCCTGTATAAATGGTGCTAAAATGCTGTAGTTCTAAAGAAATTGAGTGTACCTGATACAGATTAAAGAGAATACAGCTTGACTCTTTACGCTGAAATTTCATAAATTCACACTTATATGCCAATATTTTTTAGAAAGCCTTATGATGAGGTCAATGTGAAGTAGAGCATCAGTTCTATATTACAATGCAAAGAAACCAATAGACAATGTTATAAAATTACTTCATATTACGTATCTCTGCTTACAAAGCTGGGCAGATCTTAAAGTTGTATGTTAATACGAACATTTAAAAGCTATTAAATTAGGAACATTCCACGTAACAGCTGTAATACTGATTATAAATTCTAGAGCAAATTTTGCTGTTCATAGATTCATTCTCATTAAAAATTGTCTCCAACAGAGGCATATTAAGCTAAGCTGCCATAAGATGAACTTCAACATTACCCCACATCACTTGCATATTTCTTCCTTAATATGATATCACACTGCTATAAATCTTTTTTGTCAGACTTAAGAGTTCATTTTGCAAATTCTAGAATTTTTTGTTGATGATGTGAATACTTCTTAGGCAGTGATAGTTTCTCTAAAGCTTAGTTTAAAAGTACCCATCTTTCATGCCATCTCTGGGAAATTGCCACTTTTTGCTATGGAAATGAGTGTCTTAGGTGTTGGTGACACACTTGTATTCCTATGGTGCCTTTTGTGTACCACATCTTTTAACCCCAGGCTGTGAATGTTAATGTGAATATGAATGAATCTGTGTTAAAGCAGACCATCTATATCTTCAATTCCCTGTTGTAGAGCTAATGCAACAGGTAAAGATGTTTCTTGAGGTGTCTGTAACATTTCATTGTCTTGCCTTTCAGCCATTTACCATATTTCAACTTGCCATAATATTAGCTCTGGGCCACCTTTTATCAAAACACATAGCACATGCCCAAAGCTGTGTTAACTGACCTACAGGAGTGTTATAACATGTGAAATAGTGCTGTAAGTTCTCAGTGTCTAGGAACTGACACTGTTGTTTTGTGCCTGGTGGTGTATGGAAAAAAAAAAAAGAAAAGTATTTGGCATTGAGATGATTAACATAGCAACAAATAATTCAATTTTCTTAGCTGTACAAGAGAATGCACTACTCTATAATACACATTTAGTTTTGCTTTGAGTTGGATTCTCTTTTGGATTTCTGTCTTTAAGTGCAGAAAGCAGCACTTCTAAATACATGGCATTTATAAAAGAGTATCAGTCAAGCATTTTTACCCGTATCATAAAGTGGGATTGCTCTTCAAAATTCAAGTCCACAGCAATTGTGCATTATCATTCACCAGTATGGCAATTATTTAATTTCCAGAAAATGACTTGCTGAAGAGAGATGGCAGATGACCTAGTCAGTATATCTCATACCTGATCATGCTGGTTATGGTAAAATTTGAAAGGAATGTTGACATCTTAGCCCATTATTAAATCATTCCTCTGACTTTTTTCTGGAAAAATTAACTCCAGAATTTTATTGCTCATCTTCTAACATGCCTATTCAGTGGGAAATACAACTGAATTTAAGGGGGTTTTGTGAGTAAAGTTTCAGAAGTAGATTTCACTATATGTAAGCCAACTTTACAGTGATGAAGCTTGTAATAAAGAAGTGCCATGTACCTTGAAAACATTGTATGTCTTACACAGTGGTTGCACATCACCATAGAAATAGTGCAATTCAAGCTTAAGAAACCTGCAATATTGTGTGTCTTCATGCAGGTGGCTACAGCAATGTTTCTAACCATCTAGTTAATATAGTGAATGAAGCATATCAAATAACTCAGCAGCCACTAAAGTAGACTTCCAGAAGACCATTCATTGGTTAAACAGTCACCTAATAAAGTCATGATGTCAGAGCATATCTTTCTTGGCTGTGCAGTATTGCTCAAAGTGGGAGTGAGTTTCCCATTTGTGTCATATTATACCTGCCAAGCAGATATCTCAGATACTCTAGGTCCTTTCAAGCAGTATTAGATGTAATCAGTAGAGCTTTCCAGACTCCTATAGTTAGCTTGAGTCTATTAACTAGCTCTTGCATGGAAAGCTGTAAGTAGACGCTGAAGTAGATACTGAAGTTTAGATGTCTTAACCTCAAGCTGAATCCATCCTTGGAGCTCAACTTGGGACCAGGGGCAACCTTGGACTCTTCTGGAGTGTTAGCTGGGGACTACGTGGAACACACACATCTCAAATTATCCTCTATGTAGCCCTTCAAACACCTTAATCCGTCCTATCATTTTGTTATCATTTTGTTTTTTATAGGAGTTTCACAGTGGAGTGACAGTGGTAGAGAACTTAGGCTTGGTTTAAATGGGTTCTTCATGTTCTCCTGTTCAATGGTAGGTGAAAATTAGGTAATCAGTAAATTCTGCCCTTTAACACACTAGAAAGGCAGAGAAAATGAAATTAAAATTTAAAATATGTCTCTATATCTATTGAAGGCATATTGAGACCTGTACCTTTATTTCAGAGATTACATAGTTCAGATCACTGTGGCTACACAGGTGTCTTTGCTGATTGTATGTGAGAGAAGTACTCCAGCCAAAAGCGTGCTAACAGTTCTCTTTCTGGTGGCAGTGTTAATATCACAGGATATCACTCCCAGACCCTTGCTGCAAAAGGGAGGGGGAATGCAAGGAACGAATGCCCTTTAGACACAAAGCAAAGAAACAATCTAATTATGCTGTTCATAGTCTGCTGAGGAAATGGAATAGACACATCAGCATAATTTAAACTACCTTCTATTTATCAACACTTCCAGACGTCTTTTTGCTGGACTTGCTCCATTAATAAAGATGGCATTTTTATGTAGCTGAAAGTTCTCCTCTTGTTGACTCATGCTTTCACTTTGAAGCAAAAATGAAATTAAGGGCTTATCAATATGGAATGGAACGCCACTTCCAGTACCTTGTGCTCTTTGAGAGATTTCAAATTTTGCCACAGGGAGATCTGAGGAGGTTGAATACTTTATAATCCCACCTTTATTTCCTAGTCTACCTCAGTACTACAGTTTTAGTGCTATACTCTCCTACTACTTCACTGCTGCCTTTTCAGCATCCTCAAACTTTACTAAATGACAAAAATATACTATGAGTTTTTGGCTAATGAAAACACAATAGCTGCCTCCTCAGCAGGAAAGTAAATAAATCACCTAATTTCTTGCCAGTTGTTGATCCTTAAAGGTCTTTCTCTGGTTTCTTACTCTCATTTTCCATACTTTTCCAGGTGTCATGGTTTAAGCCCAGCAGGTAACTCAGAACCACAAAGCCTCTCACTCACTTCCCCCCTTCTTTCTCCCTGCTGCTCCTGGACAGATGGGAAGGAGAATCAAAAGAATGTAACTCCCACGGGTTAAGATAAGAACAGTCCAGTAACTAACGTATAACACAAATCACTGCTGCTACCACCAATAATAATAATGATAAGGGAAATAACGAGGGAAGAGAATACAACCACTTACCACATGCTGACCAATACCCAGCTCGACCTAGCAGTGATATTGCCCTTCCAGGTAACTGCCCCAGTTTATGTACTGGATATGACGTGCTGTGGTATAGAATAGCTCTTTGACTAGTTTCGGTTAGGTGTCCTGTGTCTGTTTCCTCCTGCCTTCCCCTCCTCCCTGGCAGAGCACGAGACTCAAAAAGTCCTTGGTCTGAGTAAACATTACTTAGAAAAACTAAAAACTTCAGTGTTACCAGCATTGTTCCGAGGCAGAAAGTCAAAACCACAGCACTGCACCAGCTACTAAGACTGAGAAAAATGACTGCTACTGCTGAATCCAAGACATCAGATCTGATTAAATTTGGTCTTGGACCAGATATCAGGAATGTATCTGGACCTGCAGTGCACAGAGATGTGGGAATGAGGGGAATATATATTAAAAATGCATATTGACATTGCATGTCTTCAGAGGAGCTAGGAAAAAACATCCATTTTGGAGTGAAACCTTAACACTTTTAATAACTAAAATATATACAAAGAGTGAGCCATACAGCTTTCTCCCTTTTGTAGTGGTTAGCTGGCATGGTAGAGCATGGGAAATTTAGTGGTCTGTCTCCACACAAATTTCTCTAATCTAGAGACATCATGTGTCTCATATCTAAATAATTTTTAAAAGCTACAATCTTCTTACAGTGCTTATATTGAAGGTTTACATCTGCTTTTTGTTACCTCACAGTGTTGGGGTTTTTATATTTTACATATTTTCCTAGAAATTTTAATAAAACATCTTAAAGGCATTTTCCAACCTAAATGGTTCTGTGATCACTCTATTTTATTTGTTTTATTCCTTGCTCCTGTTCATTGTGTGGGAAGACATTCTGTGACCTTGGACATCTCTTACTGAAATACTTTTTATATTCTCTAATTGGACTAATAAGTGCTTTTTATAAAAGCTTCTGCTTAAGTGTGCATGCTGTGTGTATTGCAACATATCTGCTGACATTTTCTATCAACTGAAATATTTCAATTGGTCTAATATGCCACCCTTAGTAGAGTAAGAACAGAACTACTGGACTGGCGCAGCCTTTCTGAGATAATCTTACCAGAAAGAGGAAAAGAAAACTTACATACTCATGAGGAGTGTGTAATTACTTGCAGTAATTCCATATGATTTTTCTGTGTACTTATCTCAGTGAAGAATCATTTTTGCTGTCATCTCAGGACTCACGGAACTGATTAGGCAAAAAAAACCAAGCAAACCAAAACCAGCAAACTTGGTCTCTCTTTGAAATGGATTTCTGACCAGCCATTACCACAGACCTCCATATCTACTTATGATTCGACCAACCATCTTAGTTATAGAGATACTATGAGGTCTCTTCTGTGATATGTGAATTATTACATATAGGCATCAAATTACTCTGACTATTGTTTCAGTGGCTTACTGTAATTTTTGGCTCACCTATCAAAGAAAGAAAGTGTAATGAAAACCAGCAGGCACTGAACAGGCAATCCAATCTGTTATTTTACTTTAACATGTCAATACACAAGGTATTATATGTCACAGTCTTGAAGTACGGGATAGGAAATCAAAATCCTTCCAAAGATAAGTAGAACTGTCTTGTACTTTGTTGAAACAGCAATGCGAATCCATTCAATTTTTGATCCTCTATTTCTGAGCTATTCAACTTATTCTTCTTCTTAGTCACCAGAGAGAAATAAGCACTTCAAGTGATGTATTTTGGCTGCCTACTTTATAGAAAATGTGCTATGCCCTACTAGTGCCTATTTCTTTCTTATGAACTAGAATGGTTTGGTTTATAAATAAATACATGTATAAATAAAATATATCTTTTATATATAGCTGAAGACAATATATAAGCAAAGACTGAAGCTGTTTGCTTTATGTGAAAGAAGGCTGGACATGATGGAAAAAAAACCCAAACCAACCAAACAAAAAAAACCCAAACTCCAAAACCAAATCCAAAATAGTAAAAGCCACTTAGAAAATGAATTACATTCTCTTTTTACCTCTGTGTCGTGGTTTAAGCTGTTACTCAGTCGGTCACGCAGTTCGCTCGCTCACTCCTCCCTCTTTCTTCCCCCCGCTCCCAGAGGGAGTATCAGAAGAGTGCAACTCCCACAGGTTGAGATCAGAACAGTTCAGTAACTAAGGTACAACACAAATCACCACTGCTACCACCAATAATAATAATGACAAAGGAAATACAAGGAAAGAGAATACAACTGCTCATCATCTGATACCAAGCCCAACCCTTTCAGGTCCCTGCCTTTAGTTTTTTCATCCTGGGTATGACGTGCTATGGTATGGAATACCTCTTTGGTCAGTTTGGGTCAGGTGTCCTGTCTCTGCTTCCTTCTGGCTTCCCCTCCTCCCCGGCAGAGCATGAGGCTCAGAAAGTCCTTGATCAGACAAAACATTCTGTGCAGTAACTGAAAACATTGGTGTTATCAGTGCTGTTTCCAGGATGAAAGTCAAAAACACAGCACTGCACCAGCTACCAAGAAATAGAAAAATGACTGCTACTGCTGAACTGAGGACACTCTGACAGTACAAAACCCAAGGATATTCAGTGAAATCAAAACCAATATATTTACAATTTTTGGAGAAGCTTTTCAGAGTGAATGATCATGTCTCTATCGCTGCTAGTAATGCGCCTGCAGGTGCAGCTCAAGATCCAATTTGCCTTTGCTGCTGTAGTGGTACACTGCTGACTTATGTTAAGCTTGTCCACCAAGATCCGTGGGTCTCTTTCTGCAAGGCTGCTCCCCAGCTACAGAGACCCCAGGCTGTTCTGGGCTCTTTGGCTGCTCTGTTCCAGGTTCAGGATCTTTCACTAGTCTTTCTTAAGTTGCTTTTGCTATCCCACTCCTCCAGGCTGTCTAGGTCCCTTTGTAGGATCCCTCTCCATCCTGACACGTCCACCTTACCACACAGTTTGGTGTCCTCAGTAAACCCAGGGAAAGTGCCTTCAATACCATCATCCAGGTTATTTATGAAGATGTTTAAGGGTGGGGCTTAGTATTGATGCCTATGGGGAGATTACTTAAGACAGACTGCCAGCCTGAGTAAAAGCCTTTGATCACCACCTTGAGTTCAGCCAGGGGAACTTTCCTATACATGTTGCAGATGACCCAACCCAGTCTGAATCATGACAGTTGTGGGAAACACTATTGAGCACTTTGCTGAAGTCCAGATATAGCTTCTACAGCTCTTCCCATTTTAACAGAAGATATTATTTAGTCACAGAAAGCAATTAAGTCAGTCAGAAGTTAGTCAGGCATGATTTACCGTCGATAAACCAAGTTGGCTTTCCTCAATCATGTTTCATTTGGTCTGGGATAGTTTCTATGAGGACTCATCATAGCTACCTGATTCTGTGATAAGGGATATGGCTGCAGCACATTCTGTGCATTCTCAAGGGGGAATACAAATTTGGGCTTCACATATGACTTAATGTGGTACAAGAAAATTTTAAATAATTAGACTGGTCATTAGATTTAAATCTGATGACATTGCTTCATGCATTTTAAAACTTATCAGTATGATTTTATAAAAATCCCTTCTATGAAATATTCACTGAGACAATAAGCTTCCTATAGCATCCATGAGAGAACAGAGAATCATAGAATCATAGAAAAGTTAGGGTTGGAAAGGACCTAAAGATCATCTAGTTCCAATCCCCCTGCCATGGGCAGGGACACCTCACACTAAACCATATCACCGAAGGCTATGTCCAACATGGCCTTGAACACCGCTAGCAATGGAGCATTCACAACTTCCCTACACAACCCATTCCAGTGCCTCACCACACTCACAGTAAAGAATTTCTTCCTCATACCCAATCTAAACTTCCCCTGTTTAAGTTTGAACCCATTACTCCTTGTCCTCTCACTACAGTCCCTAGTGAAGAGACCCTCCCCAGCATCCCTATAGGCCCCCTTCAGATCTTGGAAGGCTGCTATGAGGTCTCCATGCAGACTTCTCTTCTCCGGGTTGAACAGCCACAACTTTCTCGTCCTGTCTTCATACAGGAGGTGCTCCAGTTCCCTGATCCTCCTCGTGGCCCTCCTCTGGACTTGCTCCAAGAGTTCCATGTCCCTTTTATGTTGAGGACACCAGAATTGCACACAATACTCCAAGTGAGGTCTCACGAGAGCAGAGTAGAGGGGCAGGATCACCTCCCTCAACCTGCTGGTCACACTTCTTTTGATGCAGCCCAGGGTGCAGTTGGCTTTCTGGGCTGTGAGTGCACTGCCAGCTCATGTTCATTTTTCCACTGACCAACACCCCCAAGTCCTCTTTTATTCTCTATTTGATCTTAATTATTTGATGATCAAACATAGATTCCCTTGCATCAAAACATTCCACAACAGATTGAATGGATTATAAATGAGAAGCTGAATTTGATTGTGATAATTTTTTCATTAACGAAGGCCAAGAATCATTAGGCAATTGACTAATTTAGTTTTATATTATGCACATTTCTGTACAAAAATGTTTATGTTTCTTGGAAAGCTGCAAGACTTAGATCACCACTACTTTTTCCATTTCTTGGATAGCTGCTAAATTCCTGTCTTCCAAGACAGAGAGTTGTGGCTGTCATTCTATATAGCAAGATTAGCAGAGATTCTTTGTCAGGCACCCTGTCTTTTGACAGCTTAGTGAAACTGCTTATGATGGCATTGCTGTTGCTGTAAGCAGCTTCTACTGTCTTCCTTCTTTCTTATTCTGCCATCTTTCAGTGCTACCAAGAAGAACTATGCATCAGACTTTTTAACTTGGCCTTCCTCAACAAAAGAAACTTTACCTTAAAGGTATTGGATAGTCTCCAAATATGATGGATAAAGACAGGAACTTTAAAAAATTGTCATCTTTGTCGCTGGTAACAGGACTAACATCGTCAAATCATAATCATAGGTGCTCTGATAAAATCCAATGGCTTTACCATACCATCAATTTTTAATCACTAGTGCCAATCAGAGAGAGATTGCTACTGGGAGAGGAACCGTTGCCAAAAAAAGACTTTGTTTTATCACTTCAGCAACGTAAATACACAACAATTTATTCATGTTTGACTTTTACAAAGGTCATTTTGGTCTCCTAAATAGTAGGCTATATGCAACCAAAAGACATTTACATTTCTTTTGAGGGAAAATTTTGCACACACTGTAAGAAATAGTTGATATGTGACCACTTAGGTGACTGAAGAAGATCTGAACGATCTATATCTAGATCAGGGTAGGAAGTCACGTAAATTATACTGGAGGAAATCTGAAATAAGAAAGCCAGCACTCCAAAATTCTGCCTTTAGAAAGGGATTCTAGTTGAGCTTGGATGAGAAAGTTACACTGATATAAGTAATAGTTTGGTCTTTGCAGCTGATTCTTGGGAGTTTATGTTGTGAAAATTTTGGCCATTTTTCTTGTTAAAATAGTCTTGACCCTGATTCTAGGAGGAAAAAAGCACTAACTCTGGACTGATCCATATAAAATTATCCTGATAATACAATAAAACCTGTGTATTAGGAGGGTGATGGAACGTGGGGGGAAAAAAAAAGGAAAAGAAAAAATAAAGAGGATGTTGTTGCTTTTCTTTTTTAAACACACCCACATGGCATGACTCGTGCATCTACATGTGTTGAATTTGCATCAGCCAGTGTCAGTTTTGTAGCTTGTGATCTTAGCTGCTTATTGGTTATTGAAATCTATCAAGACTTGAATATTCCATTTAACTGCTTAATATTTGAGAAACAATGTGCTTTTAAGTACTTTAAGGGACTGCATCTTCTCTCCCACCTGTAACTTTCGTGAATATTTTAGTCATGTTTTATTTTCTTGTATGAATAAATGTTGTTAAATGAAAGACCTGCACAACTCACAGCAAGAGAGTAATGAAATCAGATCTGGAGAGCTCCATACCTGATATCCTTACTCAGATGTGGGTGTAGACA
Organism: Psilopsiagon aurifrons; assembly: GCA_025447955.1. Lineage (NCBI taxonomy): Eukaryota > Metazoa > Chordata > Aves > Psittaciformes > Psittacidae > Psilopsiagon > Psilopsiagon aurifrons. Next base: position 9,349 of record JAOEHY010016634.1, on the reverse strand, counting down.
TGTTCAATTATACAAGTAGTTGTGAAAAACCAGAGCACAATGTAGATTTTTCAGTTTTATGAAACCACATAGATGTTGCATTTTAAAGGCTTGGAATTCTGATGGTTGTCTCATCGACTTTTTCTGGGTTTAAATACTTAACTGGACATTTTCCACATTTTTTTTTTTTTTTTCTATTTCAGGGATTCCAAAAATCCTGTGCAAAGACCTGTAGTCACTGTACAAAAAATGTGTTCCAAGAGGTGTACATCCTTCCTAACTGTGATATGGATGAAGCAGTATGTAGAAATACTTATCTCTTATTACGGAAGGAGACTAGGTATTATAATTAAATTAGGTATCTGTTTGTTGCCTCCAAAATAATTGGCATGAATAACATGATGAAGCGGCAAGACGTGATAATTCTTCCATCCAAGTTAGGGTGAGGTATCTGTCAGTAGTCCTATTCTTTTGTACAAACCTCTATATAAAATACTCTGTTAGTATTGCCCTATATCTCCTTTCACTGAAACCAATGACAAAGCCATGCAACATAAGCTAAATACTTGCTAATTTCCATCTAAAAAATGCAACAGTTAAGATTATAATTTTTGTTTGGATAAGGATGTACTGCAGTTATATGGTTATAACCCTCAGTGGAAAAGGAAAACTGTAATGCCCAAGAATTTCAGACTGTCCTGGGTGATGGAACATCACAGGGTGAATTCACAGATTTTCAGTGTCAGCATATGTGGTAAAAAATGAGGTGATAGAATTGCATTTTTTCCTCTACTTCTTCCCTGTCTCTTTCCACCCACCCCTCCTGTGCTCCTCTTTCATACTTTTCAAATATGACAAAAAATTTTTTAAAAAGGGAAAGAAAGGAATATACAATGCACAAGATTAACACTGGCAGAAGAACAGACATGCATGACTGGTTGTTGGCAATGTTTCTAAAATGCAGCCCACTTTTCTTCAGTATCCTTATTTTAGTGTGATAAATTACATTCTGTTTTCCTTTATGATGCTTCTTGCTTTCAAAAGTGCTAACATGTAAGTATTCAAAAAATTTTTATTTTGGCAGCTTATCGAACATAAACACGACATTCTCAGTGGACTTTTGGACTCTTCCCATATGACAAGACTGTCAGCCTAGAAAGATTCTCAGTCCCCTGATGTTTACAGGATTTAATAATTGTATTTTAAAAAGCCATTATCAGGTCAATCTCATAGCATACTATGAAATATGGAGATACTTAGTTTGTCTCTTAACATTTTTTAAAGTCAAATATATAACTGAGGGTGTGGCTTTTGGAGAAAGCTCCCAAGAACCTGCCAGTTCATCTTCTAGTACAATTTTTTTGAAGAAAGTTTTGAGAGTGGGAAAGTCTTACACAGTTTCTTCTTAACAGAAACCTAGAATTTTATGTAGATTTTTCTACCTATCCTGAAAATTGAGGTGCACTGAAGGGAGAATTATTTGAATCTGGATTAATTTATCTAAATGAGTAACACTTGGGGTCATAGCCAAATTAAACTAAAGCTCAGAAGTTGTTCATGTGAAGTTTTGTCTCCAAATAGAAGGAATCTTTCTGTGTGACTTAAAGTAACTGTAAATCAAACCTGAAAAATGCTGTAAGTTTTTTCTTCAGATACAAACTATATCAAAATAACATCAGAAAGCATATTTGGATTCTAACTCTGCATTTGTAGTAGATAGTAGTCAAGAGAAAGTTTTACTTAAAGAAAAGTAAAGATCTTTTCTTACGGTTTTTGAAAAGCTATACATCAATGGTAATTTCAGGAACAGAAGAATTGTCTATTTTTTCCAGAATGTGTTAATAATTGTTTAAATGATTTATCAGAGGCAATATTTCAATCTCTATTGTTGTTTCAGAAGTCATGTGAAGCTATAAACCACAGAATACATTAACTTCAGATATAAGAAGAGATGTAACCTCATTTAGGAGTTTTAGTGTCACTTTTCTACTCCAACTGACACATTTTTGCAATTATGTATTCTTGCTGTGTTTGTCATAGCTGAGAATGAGTATATTCATTCATTGCTTTTCTTCTTAAAAGAGTTGTAGTACCAAAAATCGCCAACATCAGTCTATAGTTTCTCCATTATTTATTTCTTCTAAACTATTTTTCTACTGAATACCCAGGGAATGATGATCTTATCTCTAACTTGCTAGCTCCTGTAATACTGTTATACACATATGGAGAGCTACTAATACCAGAAAAAAAGGCTGGCTTAAAACCTTGTGAGAGAGGTTAACTTTAATCATGCCCAGGAGATACAATCAAGAAGTCTATTTATGAAAGTTCTTAAGTATTAGCCTATAGGCAGGATTGCTTTAAAAATTATGACAGCTAAATTCACCAGAGGTGTTAATGCACACGCTGCTCTCAGGTACCGCCTCACTGGATGTGCTGCTTGAAAAGGAATTAAATGTGGCTTTTTTCCTCCTTTACCCCTACTCCACAATGAAATATTGAAACAGCTCTTGCATCTTATCTCTTAGGAGTAAGAAACTCCCCACTTCATATGCAGCAAAAAGAGATTCCAGTCACTGTAGTGTCTGGCTCTATGTATCTTCAAGTGCAAAAAGTCTCAAAATCCTGGAGGCAAATCACAATATTTACTAACTGAAGGTTGTCTTTTATTAAAGATGTTAGTATTAGCAGGCAAAACCTGTAATTAATGTATACAAGTAGATTTATTTAAGTATATCTTTATAACAGCTTTAATGAAACTCAGAACAGGAGTGCAAGTTTTGGGAAGATGTTTTTCATGTGCTTCATGCTATATTTCATGTGTTTCATGGCTACTAAAGCTGCTATTTCTTCTTGCTCACTGGCCTGATGTGACACTGACAAATGAACTATTCAAACAACAATACCAAGAAGAAATAAAAACAACATTCAAGACCTAAGGATGACAAATGTCCCTCAGTTTTGCTCCCAAGAGCTATTGAGATCAGAGAAGATGAGCCTGAGTGCTTCTTGCCGACTACACATGCAAATCATCAGTGATCAATTAATAAATGGTGCTATTTTCCACAGCTGTGAGACTGGGATTGAAACATAGGATCGACTCAGGATAGACCACCTTGCAAACTTGACAGGGTCACAAAACCACCAAGGAAGTCATTTATTATTGGTATTCATTAAAAAAAGGTTATAGTCATCTTTCTAATTACTTTTCTTACTTAGGACTGTTAACTTTTTCACAAATTGCTTGTCACTTGCAGTGACCTCTGTATAAAATCGATATATATTTGCATTTTTTTGTGCTCATTATGGTGAAGCGTGACATAGCCTGAAAGTAAAAGACGTCTTTCTTTATAACAGCAGGCAAGCACTGAAAACACTAATGACAAAGGTTTAGATTTTCTCCTTTATTGTTTTATTGCTTCTTTCCTGCATTCTTGAAAAACTCATATGCTGTGACTATGCTTACCTTGAAGTTGCCATTGGATGCTTCAGGAAAATTAACCCAATATAATAAGGAAGTAATTCCATGAACTAAGATACTGTGTCTATCATTTTATTTCTTAAATTCTGAATGAATAAAAATCACCAAAGAATTGTTTCAAAGTAAATGCCTTTATCTCTTTTTCTTTACCTTTTTGTTAAAATATCCAATGATCCAAAGCTTTTTTAAATTTAAAAAAAGAGCTGATATCATGAAATTTAGAACTTAATCTGGATTTAGATTGTAGTGCCTCAACCATCAGGTACATTTAGATGAAAGATTACTATTAAACATGTAATTTTATGTTAATAAAATTAACAGAGTAATTTTATTCACAGAATCAAGATCGAAGTCCAGTTTCTTATTTGATTAGTAACTTTTGTCCAAACCAAATTTCTTCTCACAAGGCACAAAGTCACACATTTACTCCTGTTTCAAGTTCTGGCACCCTAAAAGCCTCAAAGACACATGTCAGCTCTCTCAGGAGCTGAGGCACTTAGGGATCCATCAACTGTGGTACACTTTAATAAAAAAAGAAACATTGTTTCAGGTAAAACATACTCTTAAATTGTGATCAATATATATCAAGGAGAAAGAATATTAAATCCTAAATGCTTCAAGGTGATTATTGTCTCTCTTAGGGATGATATTTAACCAATGACTTGAAACAATACAAGAGGAGAAAGTGTCTTCATTGCATCCTTGCCTTCCATGTCCGTTTTAAATACATACTTATAGGTAGTGTTGCCGTGGTTTAAGCCGTAAATCAGCCACATAGTTTGCTACATGGAGAATCGTTTGCTACATGGAGAATCGTTTGCTACCTGGAGAATCGAAAGAATGCAACTCCCACAGGTTGAAATAAGAACAGTATAGTAACTAAGGTATAACACAAACCACTATTGCTACCACTAGTAATACTAATGACAAGAGAAATACAAGGGAAGAGAATACAACAGCTCACCATGTATACCCAACCTGACCATGCCATCAACCCCCCACCTCCTTCCAGGCCTCTGCTCTTTGTTTCTGCATTCTGGGCATGACGCGCTGTGGTATGGAATACCTCTTTGGTCAGTTTGGATCGGGCATCTTGTCTCTGCTTCCTCTGGGCTTCCTCTCCTCCCTGGCAGAGCATGAGGCTCCAAAAGTCCTTGGCCAGACCAAACATCACTAAGCCATAACTGAAAACACTGGTGTTATAAGTGCTGTTTCCTGGCTGAAAGTCGAAAACACAGCACTGCACCAGCTACCAAGAAAGAGAAAAATGACTGCTACTGCTGAACCCAGGACAGAGAGCAATTTCATTTACAGAAAATAGAGTTGCAAATAAAACATTTTTTACATATATAATTATACATATACATAATTTTTTTTTTTTTTTTTTTTTTTTACAATATATTTTTGCATAACTACATGGATTTGAAAACAGCAACCACTGTACAGGTATTTAAACACATTGTAAACACTTATTGGATTTAATAGTAAAGAATGTTAATTACATCCTGGGCTGTATTAGCAGAGGCATGGCTGGTGGACTGAGGAACTGGTTATGTTGTTTCATTCCGTGCTTATTGGTGCTATGCATCTAGAGTACTGCATCCAGTTTTGATCTTCCAATACATGAGAGATGTGAAAAAACTGGAACATGTGATTTTCAGACTGTAGCACTATGACAAAGACAATTTATGCTACGTAAGCAGAAAGTCAGGAAAATTTTGTCCTCTCGTTATTTGTAAAACATTATGAAAAGCTGATGAAGTGCAGATCTTTCCTAGGTACTCCTTTTTTCCATGACAAAAAAAAAAACAAAAAAACAAAAAACCAAAAAAAAAACCCAAACAATTGCAGCTGATGATAAACCTTTTTTTGGCAGTATGTTAAATTTGTCACAACCTTAATGATTTGTATTCATGGTATAGCCTTAAATTACCAGTAGCTATAATTCATCATATTTCTAATTCTAGAGTCGCAGATGGCTGTCCACTCTAGTGGTCCCAACATTAGCAAGTTAAACATAGAATAGCATGATTGATTAAAAATTTTAATCAGACATTACTGCATTTAATTGTGATTAATACGAGTTTATTATTTCTGACAATAATTACTTTTCTTCCTTCTTTTTTTAACAGAAAGACTTTAAAGTAAGTCAATTACAGGCTAGGAAATCAAGATTTTAGGGTCAAAGGAATAATTAATTATAAAAAAAAGAAAACTGCTGTTAGTACTTTACTTTTAGGGTGGTTTAGGGATTCCTATTATCCTTTTGATGACTGGGTGGCTTTTTTCAAGGTTGACAATTATTCCCTGTGGGAAAGTGACAGCTAATAATTTACTTGTATATTATCTTTTGTACAGTTTTTAAATTACTTTGCATACTTACACTTTCAGTAGTGCCTAGTAACACAATTTTTTTTTTATTTTTTTTTTATTTTTTTTTTTAGGAACTTTTCTGCATGCCTCTGAAGTTAAAAGCAATTTATATTACCTGAGGCAGTGAAAAATTAATTGACTGATTTCTATTAGTATTTTTAGCATCCACCAGAAGCACAGTTAGTGGGTTCATTTGGCTTTGGATCAGGTCTGTGTTTCTTACTTACAGGATCCTCATGGTCAAACAGAAAATAAAAGTATTGTAATAGAATCTATAACTTCTGTATGTATGACTCTCCTTTGGAAGACTTTGTGAAATTTTACCTTTACACTGGTACTCTGTCTTTTTTTTAATTAGGTAAAGTATTGGGTTTATGTGGCAGGGTTTTGGGAACAGGGGAGCTGGTTGTTTCTGTGAGAAGACACCAGAAGCCGCCCCATGTCAGACAAAGATGGTTTCAGCCATGTCCAAACCCAACGAGCCAAAGTTAAGCCCCTCAGTGATGGCAGTGGTGCCTCTCTGATAACACGATACCCTAAAAAAGAGTAAAAAACACTGTACAGCAGCTGTGAGAGAAAGAAGTGAAAAAAAGTGAAAGAAATAACCATTCAGATGCCCATGTTAGTGAAGGAAGAGATACTCCAGGCACTGGAGCCGAGTTTCCACTACAGCCCATGGAGAAGACCATGGTGATGCAGGGTGTCCTCCTGGAGCTCACATTGGAGCATGGTGGGACAGATATCCACACTAGAGCTCATGGAGGATATGCCCTGAAGGAAGCTTCAAACCACAGAGATCCCATGCAAAAGGTCTCTGGTCAGGACCTGAAGCCTGATGGAGAGAGGAGCCCACACTGGAGCAGGTTTGCTGGCAGAAACTGTGATCCTGCAGGAGACAGATGCTGGAGCTACCTGTTCTTTGAGGGCTGCACCCCACGAAAGGGACCATAGCTGGAGTAGTCTGTGAAGAACTACAACCTGTAGTAGGAAGGACTGTATCCTGTGGGATCACCCCAAGCTGGAGCAGGGGAAGAGCATAAGGAGCAGCAGGTTTTTTTCACTTCTTGACATATTAGTGTATGACACAATTTGTTAATGGGATTCTTAATTTTTATATCCTCAGTGAAACATTCTAATTCCCCATCTTTCTGATGCAGGATATGGTCTTCCAACAAGCTGGGGGACACAGGTGGAGAAAACACAAGCAGGAATCTAAACATAACATTTAGGCAAAGAGGGCACACAGAGAAGGGCTGCTGATTCACAGCATCTCTTGTGCTGCCTGTGGCAGTCAGATCTCATGAAGGCAAAGGAATAAATTAAAGCTGCTTCCCTTGTGTAGAATCCTTATCCCTGGCCTCTTTAGTCTTGGTACCTCTGATTTCTTAAAGGTGAAAGAGGCAAATACAACTCTTCCCTTGGCTGCAGCGTAGTTTAGGTTTTGTCTGCTTATAAATCTTTACTATTTTAGTCTCCTCATGTCCCCCTCTCCCCCTATTTTAATGTGCATATCTCCAAGACTTCTATTTCTTTTTTTCCTTCTTATATAAATATACTGCTGCCCATATGGTACTCTTTATTATTATTATTATTGAGTGCCTTTAATTAGCTGATTCATAACAAAAAAAAATATTTGTAAGGAGGAATTTATTGAGCAGAATTTGTTAAAATTGTTGGAAGATTTCTTTCCAGTTTATGTTAAAAAACAATGTTTTCTTTATTTTCTGTTAAAGAAGACCTGTTGCATATTATCTTAACTGTAGCTTTAATTTCAAATGGGCACTTCTTTCTAAGACACAATGAATCTATTAAATTCATTGCAGCTGAAGAATGGATAGCAAGGTGTCATGTGAAGAAGTCATCTGGATGTTAAGACTTCTGTGGCTATGCATAACTTTTCCAAAAGATGGTCTGTCCTGTATAGTCATAACTGATATGTGCTATATCACACAGCATTGAAGGCTGCTATCACAAGAGATGGCTAATTGGCTATTTAATTAATAGCTCTCCACCAGACTCCATCTGTAGTGAGATTTAGCCTGTTGCTCTCAAAGCTGGCTGAGGCATAATTCAACACAGCCTGTCTTCATGGCTACATGGAGCCAAAAAATCATTGCACAGTAAAAAAGATTATGATTGAGCAAAAGGTTTCAAGTATATGTAACCACCATCAGAAAGTCATAGTTCTTTGCCACTGACCTGAAAGTCTTTTCCCAATGGTACTGTGCTTAGTTTCTCCTTTAAAGAAAGAAGTTCCATTTTCTTGCCTTGTAAAGAAGAAGAAAATATCCATAAAAGGCAAAAACCCTCTCCAAAGCTGCTGTGCTAGAAAAGATGATAGTAGGCAGTATGATGTACAGCAAAGAAAAAAGAAAAAAGAAAAAACAGAAAAACAAAGAAATAAAACTTGTATCTTAACCATTTCAGCTGAGAAGCTGAACTCGGATGCCTCATCTTACCAGTTCTTTGCAAATAATGTTAATATTAAAGCAATATTATACAATATTATTTGATTTGCAAATAATAATGTTAATATTAAAGCAATACACCTGCTTTAATATTAATATTAAATAGTAATTAATATTAATTATTTACTTTAATTAATGTTAACATTAATTCTTATTACTCTTAGAGTAATAAGATTTTTTTATATATGTAGCCTAATATTAGATATTAGCAATTTAAATGAGGAATATGTGTGTCTATTTATCTATGGACTGATTGACTTGCCTGAGGACCTTTATCCACTTTTCTGTAACTCAGTGTATATAAGTTAAAGCCAAAACTGAAACCCACTTTACAAAAACATCTAAAAAACTCTTAACTGCTACCACTATAATTACACAATATGACACAAGCTGACCACTATCACATGATTTACCTCAGTCATAATTACGATCATTGTCACAATACACTACTTAAAATCTTTGTCTTTTACTTTGTGACAAACCAATTTTCTGTATGCATTGATGCTTCTGAATTCCTATTTGAACATCTAGCTCCTGAAAGCACTGCTTGAAACCTCACCTGCATTTTTTAAAAAAAAAAAAAAAAAAAAAAAAGAATTAAGTATTTAATGTTTCTGTTCCATGGAAGGCCAAAAACACTGATGCATTTTGTTGGAAGTACTGACCTGGAGAATGAATAAAAGCTATGACAGTAAAAACATTTATTTTCAAGGAGAGGCAATTTTCTGATTTCTGATCCCTTAGAATAGCTGGCCATTATAATGTTACTTTTTCTTTCTGCACTCTTATGGCAGGTACAGCATTAACTCATTCTTGTATTCAACTCCTGGCAGTCAGTTTTCATCAGACTCTGAAGAACTGCCTGGCACTGAAGCTTGAGAACAAAATTTTTAATTTCTTTGATTCTGATCTATCAGTTTCTTGAGAGTGTCGTGGTTTAGGCCATAAATCAGCCACATAGTTTGCTACATGGAGAATAGAAAGAATGCAACTCCCACAGGTTGAGATAAGAACAGTTTAGTAACTAAGGTATAACACAAACCACTAC
>JAOEHY010016633.1:0-16989 GCA_025447955.1 Psilopsiagon aurifrons | reverse complement strand
AGGGGGGGGCGGGGGCGGAAATATCACCAGAGCCTCATGAATCCACAGGTAAGAGCTGTCAGATGACGAAGTGGTGACTTAGCATCCCATGCAGTTTCTTCAGGTGAGAATTGCTTTGTCAACAACTGTGAAAAGTATCCCTTGCCTGAGAGCTCAAACATGAAAGTGGGCAGGAAAAATCTCAATCTACTACTGGAAGGAGCTAGGGCTGCTCTTGCGGCTGTAGCAATTTCAATTTCAGGCTGTAGGTAAGCATCAGCACAACTTTTCCTCTAGAGCTTCCTCTGGAGCACTGCCAGAGCATTGCCATAACTCCTCTTAAAATGCATATATATAGTAACAGAAGATCAGATAGTGGAGGACAGCACCATATAAAGCTGAGGGCTGAGCTGGAATCATCATACTTGCTGGCACATTAAATCTGTGCTGGAGATGCAGTGTTGCAGCAGCCAGTGCAGAGAAAGAGGTGGCTGCAGCAGCGTGGATTTCTACTGTGTAAGTGAAGCAGGATGGGGAACATCAGTACATGGTAGAAGAACTGCGTCTGTTGGGACACCTCTTTCTAAGAGAGCAATGAGCAGGCCTGTATCGTTCCTCAGGAACAGTTCAGATTTGAATGGAGCTGAGCATCCACTTTTTCATGACAGCTCTGACCTTCTCCTGTTGAGCATTTGTGTTGCTGCGAGAAGTGTACTTTGCCTGGATTAAGAATGGGGTAGCTTAGAGCCAAACAAGACCCTGCAAGGAGCTCCAGGCATGGATGGATTTGTGGAATTAGTAAGTTGAGAGTGACAAAACCAGCCTGTGATATTGTGACGACAACCTCTTGGTAGCTGCCAACCCCTCATCTCTTCTGTTGAGTCAGTAACTAATTGTGTTTGTGTTGCTCTCTGCAGTGCTCTCCAGCTAAATCTGCAATAAAACCTGAGGAAGTGACTGGTGGCAACTGAGTGGAGCCAACGTCAATTGAACGCACCAAGTCACACATCTTCTTGTGGAAAGCAGTGATCTCAGTTGGACAGCACTTATGAAGAGCACACAGGCTTGCTGGTGCTGGAGGTCTCTTGACCAAACTGCTGAGCAGCAGTCAGAGTGTTTAGGAGGAGCATAGCATGTCCAAGCACTTGAAGTTGTGTGAACTGGGGTGCTGAAAAAACCCTGCTGGTATGCTGAATCCAAAGACATCATGTGCTATTGACTTGCAAAGACAAGGATTTATTAGCTCATTATATCACTTCCCAAGTGCTAAAGATTTGCAGGCAGATGGAACTTCGTGCAGGCTTTATGGAAAGCCGAGGATATGGAATCATCATGCCAAAGTGAGATTTAAAAGTAAACCAATTACTGATCCACCAGTAGTAAGAGGATTCCCAAGCACATTCCCACCCATAATACACAGATTGGAGTGAGAAGGGTTTTATGAATACCTGCTGCTTGTCACAGTAACCCTAACAAAATCATTTGCTAGGAGTAGTGGGATGAAAATGAGAGAAGGAATGGTTAAGCCAACTGTCACTGAAAGTGTCCCTGGAGATGACTTTTACATGGGGAGAAGCTCTGGGAGGAAGATGATTGAAACTTCAGTTATGATCTGGGAAAATAATAGCTCTCACATCAGTGACTAAGCTTCAAAATTCCCTAAAGTTTGTGTTGGAAGGAATTTCCATTGTTCTTGTTGAAAGCACAGAATATGAAACCAAACCAAACCAAACCAACCAAAAAACCCCAAACCCCTTCCATTCATTTTGGGTCAGTCTAGCATGTTTCCATTGAGAGGCAAAGAAATACTGTACTTTATTTTTGGGCTATTTGCCTGATTTAAGTGAGTCTTGCTCTTCTGATGCTGGCCACTTCTCCATTGAAAAGATGCAGTTAAATTTTAAAGAAATTAAACTCTTCTTGCATTTTTTCTCTGAACATGTCTAGATGAAGCACTTGTGCATTTTTAATGCCTTCCATTTCTTTTTGACCAGAAAACAATCTGAATTTGGTTGAAAATGAAATGCAGTTTCATTCACTCTGGATCTAGTTTCTGGAACAGTTTGCATCCTTGGTTTTTCTTTTGGTTTTGTTTTACGTGAGGTGCTTAAAACCAACCTCACTCAGCTGAGCAGGACATTGGTGCAGAGAAGCTGACAAAAGGCTCCAGACTACCAAAGAGAAAGAAAGAAGGAAGAATCAGAATCAAAAAACTGAGGTGGGATTTGACTCTCATCCTATTACTTGCTGTGCACATGCTATAAACTGGAGCAGCATGAAATGAGTCAGTGTCAGCAGCAGGAGCAATTAGAGATGTTTTACAGTCTACTTGGCGTGAATACTTCGGTGGGAATGCTGTGTCTCTTTGGTGACCCAATGTCAACCAAGTGACAGGGAATTTTATCCCACCTGCCTTTAGCTGCCTAAAAATCCAATATCCAGTCTATGCAGCTGATCATTGATAGGGAAAGATTCACGCTCCTGACAGGTGATTCATCCCACATGCCCTGGCTACCCGTGATAGCCTGTGAAGCGCTGTCTCCCACCTAGCCTGCCTATTTTACAGCAAGCATCTTGGCTTAGCCTGCAGAGCGTTGGAAGCTCTCAGCCCCCTGCAACCACAGCAACAGACATACATGCTAATTGCTTTTCTTGAAATATATATTTTTCATAAATTTCATTTTCAGTGTTTGCAGCTTGGGCTCTCGCCCAAATAAACCAGGCAGTGATTGAGCCTGGGTTTATTGCTTCCCCAATCCAAATTACAGCTATTATCGCCATCTACAACCTGCAATTATCCTCAGCTTGCAGATTTCAGTTCTTTATGAAAACGCACTTTGTGCTGATGAAAGGTGATAGACAGGCAGCCTTGGAAAGCAGCGTCTTCTCTCCGAGCAACAGATGCAGAGCGAGAGAGCAGAAACACAGCCTCTCCTCCAGCCCTCTCGCTCACTTTTCAAGATGCAGCTGTGTTCTTGCTCATCAGCATTCAGGCACACAAAGAGCGTCATCTTGAGAAGAGGTGGCCTCAAGGATACACCTCAGATGTTCCTCTAAGGATCAGCTCTCCCTGACTTCTTTTGCCTTATTCTGCCTGCCCACAGGCTGGGGAAATCCTCCAGTTCATGCATGTGGTCCTGCTGTTTATTCCAGCCAGGTGTTTTTTCTTCTACCCCAGGGCTTGGTTTCTCCTCCCCTAAAGACAAGCTCTCCAAACTACCTGCCTTGAAACTTTAGCCAGGCTCAGCTGTCTAGCTGGTTTTCCTGGGAGATACCCTCTATTCCATGCAGTAATTATATCCAAACAACGATTCCCCAGGCTGACAGCAGCCCAGGTGTATTTCCTGTGAACCAGCACTAACTGCACTATTCAGATGCAGAAATCCATCTGCATCCACTGCATGTACCTGTATTGACTGCAGAGCACATAAGCCTGAGGTCCCACACCTTCTAGAAGCACTGGAGTCTTCCCCCAGTAAGTGGCTTTCTGAGCCTGCACTGAGACATGTCTGCAGATGTATTTCTGGACACAAAATCTGAGGCAGAAATAGGGTTGCACTGAGAATAATGGTATGATATTTCTAAAAGGCTTGCTCCAAAGCTCCCATACAAATAGAGGAAAACGTGCTCCCAGTCAAGCAGGGTGGGACAGAGGTCTGAAGTGTAAGGAAAGCTTCTCTCTTTTAGCAGTAAGGGAAATGTAGAGGTGGCTGCCTCCCTTTAGATTAATGCCGGAAAAAAATCACTTCCCGCTATTTTTCTCCATAAGCGCTCTTTGTATTTTTAGAAGTTTTGTGTGTATTATTGCTCTGCCCCCATTTCTTTCTGTAAAGCAGGCTGTCTGGACAGGTCTTTTGAGCCCAGGATCCTTCTCTGCACTTAACATGTATAACATTCTCAATCAGTAGAATTGGACAACAGTTAAATAGTGAAATGTCAGTGGGACTGAACTGAGTATTGGTCAGGTGGGGAATGGGATTAGCCTCAGGCAGATGCTGCTGTGCAAAGGAGTCAAAGCCCTGCTGAGTACATGCTGATGCACATGAAGGCAAAGCTCCTGACACACTGCCACTGACCCAGTTCTGGGTTACCTGTGGGGACATACTCAGGTGGTCGATGTCCAGCAGCTCTGGCAAGAAGAAGAGATTGACTGGTGCTTGCACCAGTTTGGTGTGAATCCCTTGACTGCTCATCTTTCTGCTGTTGCTTGGCAATTGTGCTATGAATTTTGCTATCACACCCTTGGTTTACTTGGGATGGAGGTAGGAGGGAGTCTCGGACAAGGAGACTGCAAATCCTGGGGGAGGAAGGCTGCTGCATCAAGTAACATCCAGCAGATGCTTATGTGGCTCTGTAATCTGGTCCCTCAGAGGGGAAGGAAAAGCACCTCTTTCTCACTTCAGAGAGTGTGAGTATCTTTACTAGCTCCTGTTGCCTGCTGTTAATATGCATGCAATGTCAGCACTGTAATCCCAGAGGACTCAGTGGAGGTGTATTTTCTTCCTCAGACATCCTCAGGCTGTTTCTGCCTGAAGACTTGGATAGAGACATGACATGTAGGTGCAAAATCCAAATCTGCAACACTACTTATGGCAAAAATCTTGAACTGCTCTGTTCCTTTCCAACTGCATGAAATGCACAGGATTTATTTGTTTCTTTTCTACCTTGAGGTCCTCTATTTGCTCAAAGTTTTCCTTAAACAGTGTTCTCTTTCGTTTCCCTGGAAGGGCTACTCAAGTACTAACTGAAGGCGGTTCTCCAGTGGGGCATCACAGCTACCAGACTGGTCTTCTGTAGAAGACCTATCAAGCCTGGTGGCCCAAAAACTGGAGCACAACTCCAGTTTGTTCAGTCCCAGAGGGACCGAGTATCTTAGCCCCTTGTCCTGAGATACTTTAGATAATTGTTCCCATTGCCAGTGCGAAAGCACCTTCTTCCAGTAAGAATGTCCCCCAAAGCAGAACAGCAATTAAATGCCCAAGTTTCTTGCAGCCAGAGTGAGCATTTCTGATTTAAGAGAAGAGGCTGGTTAGCGTCAACACTTGCTGTTATGTTCTGTTCACATGGCTCTCCCTGCTGTCCGCCACATCCCTTTCTTTTAACCATGTTCAAGGACTTTCTTTCCAGATAATACAATTCATCTGCCTTACAATGAAACGAGATACACTTGAGTCCTGTCTTCTGGTAGAAAGCGTACAAGCAAAACACCTCTGCCTTTCTTGACAGCACCATTAGTGGTATCTGCTACCACTGGATTTGAATTAAAACTTAATAGTAAAAATTTTGGGCTCTGGGCATGTTTCTAAACAGAAAAGGCAAAGCAACCTGACAGGCTGTCTTCATGAAGTTCAGTAACAACTCAGGTAAATGAACTTCAGTGGTGGAATGACCCAATGCATCATGTTTTGCTCTGAATTGCATTTTGAAGCAACTCCTTTGTGAAATGTCCAGTCTGCTGAGAATGGACAATCAAACAGGCATTTTCAAGAAGACAAACCACTTCCTTTCCTTCAATTGGCAGGTTGATTACTCTCTTGATTTGAATCTACTTCCTGCTTAATTCAAAGGAGACCGCTAGGTCACTGGGGTGATCCACATCTGTGCTGGATTCCTCTACCTGCAGGCGGAGTTTGTTGTGATAGTTTCACCTAAAACAAAATACTTAACCTGGGGACTAGGCTGACATGCAGCTCAGAAGGATGTGGTAGTAGAGGAGATACCTGCTTTCCTTTTTTTGTTCCAGTGAGTAAAACACAAATGGAACAGATTGACCATGAAACCTGGGGATATTGTCCCTGAGATACCGCTCCAGGCTATGCTAATGCTGAATGTAATGGGCTGTCATTTGACAAAGAAGAAGCTGTAAAAGAAAAGCGGCAAAAAAGAAGCTGTAACTTTGGTTTCCAAGCTGCATTTCAGAATGGCCTGAACTGGAATCAAACTTTCTTTGTTTTTAATCACTGAAGTGGAATTGTTTCATTTTTCTTTCTGGCAAGGAAAATTGAAAAAAAAAAAAAAAATCTGCTTTAGTTTGGATCAAATTGATTTTTTCCTCACTTTTTAACTCGGTAGTTGAACTGAAAAATCAATTATTCACCCAGCCCCTCTGAACACATGTCCAGGAGCAGAAGCTGCTGGTTTTATTCAATAGCAGGTGCTTAGCTATTTGCACAAATGAATGCTGGGGTAACAGGCTCCCCCGTTGCCTTACTTTACTCTTTCTGTCTCTCCTACTGAAACCCAACCAGGGTTGCATGGACAGACTCCAAAGAGTTTCATTTCCTTGATGTCGTGCCATGGCTGTGCCTACTTGAGCCAGTTTGGCTGACAATACAAAACATGGTCTTGGTTTTGATCCTGATGGCTGCTGGTTTCAGTTTTCAAGCCTATGCTTTAACATTAGCAGTAGTTTCTTTGGACAAGATAACAAGATCCCCTTGAGAAGCAGTCAGCTCACTTCTGCTCCATAATATCATACCATAAGGGTCTCCAAAGGAAGAAGAACAGTCACTAAATGTGAAGTGCTAATGACTGTAATGTTGTGTCATAATAAGAAACCAAACAGAAAAACAACTTAATCAATGGCACATTTCCAAATAAACAGCTCTGCTGGAAAGAGTTATCCATTTTGTATGTTTCAGACATTCCTAATTTTTTTGTTTCTCTTGTGTACCATCAGTAGTGGAAATATCCAAGTAATTTGTTTCAAAACTGTCATGATGCTAAATGTTTGGTTGTCCAGAATGTGAATATCTGCCCTTAAAGTTCTACCTATGACATGTCATTTCCATGGTTGTGGGTTTTGCCGTAGTACCACTGGAGGAGGGCAACAGTGGAGAACTCTGGCAAAAAGCATAATTCTCACCCACTTCTTCTTTTTGAGAGGATGTAACAAGTGTAGAAGGTCCAGAGGAGATGCAGCTTTCACTGTGTTGAGTCGATTTACTGTTCTCTGGATGTTTCACAACAAGCAGGAGATCTGGACCAACGAATTCCATGGGAGCTCTTGGTCCCTTTCTGTGCTTGTGCTGGATGGCTTGAGTCTTCTCCAGAGTACATTTTTCCCTGTTGGATGTATGGTACATGAAAGAGGGAACACTATGCCTCAGTCCCTTTCATCCTTGTCATCTAACGCTGATCTGGAGAAGGAAATGGGTGAGAGATAAAGACCACGCTAGGCCAGGTCTCTAAACCTTGGCCAATGTCTTCCTCTAAATGCTTAATCCACAATGAGTCCTGCAGAGACCCAGCACCTGAAGGGAAGGTTGGTGTCATTCCTCTTTCCACGGGAGGCTGGCCTGTGCAGGCCTGGTCCAGCAGGCCCTGTTGACTTTGGGATGATATTCCTATAGGAACATCACTGATTCACCACTCATTTAAGGAGGGGAGTTAGTACTGGGCATTGATGGTTACAGCAGCTGTATCTTATACTGGCTAGCGAAGGAGGGCTCTCACCTTCTGCCATTCCACCAGCATCACACCTCAGAGCAAGGAACCTGCCTGAGCTTCCCAGCCACAACCAGTAGCACAACTTCATGTGTGTGTTCCCACATTCTCTGCTCCACTCCCACCACAGCACTCAGCATCAACCTGTGATGTTGAGTTACAAGTGGTGGTCAGCTTGTGCTGCAACTAAACACTTCATGTTTGGGTGTAATCTCTCTCCCAATGCTTTTACTGTGCAAGGTGTCTGATGTGGAGCAAGAGAAAATCCATCATGTGGCAATGGCAGGCAGCTAGGTCTAAGAAGAACATAAAGCATCCTCACTGCAGACTGCAATTCCTGTCTCCTCCTTTGACCTTCTTTAACCTCATCCCTGTTTGATGCTTTTTGGGCTTTAACCAAAATGAAAAGTCTGGCTAATAAAACAGCTGGAAAGAAAAACTGACAGCAGGATAATAAAAATATCATGAGGTGAGAGCAGGCATGTGCCAGCAAAGTAAGCGCTGTCGAACGCACTACACGCAGGGCAAGTGTCTGTGGGCTCTTGTGTGGTATTAAAGCTGTCCATCTTCACAACAGATGCTCAGAGTGTCTGTCTCAGTGGGTTCCCAGGCAATGACAAAGGGCTCCTTCTTCTATTTTCTTCTTACATCTACCAGAGGTGGCTGCAAAAGTGATAAATCCAGCCTGTGCTGCTGCAGCACTGGCAGGACAAAGAATTACCATGTGGCAGAGAGTGGTCAAGATGACACTAACTGGGCTGGGGATGGTGATGCGCTGCGTACAGCAAAGGGGAGGTCTCACTTCCTATTGCATCTTGTTGAGGTTTTAGTTGATGTCTCAAGACCCCTCTCAATGCTTTGCCAGGAGAAATGAATCCGCTCTGGCTCTGGAGGTGCTCAGTGCCTCTCCTCCTGTGCCTGCAGCTCCTCCTGCTACTTACAGTCAGGGGAGCAGCAAAGGGCCAAGGGGATGATTAGGGGATGGCAGCGTCTTTCATGCAAAGAGGCTTCAAGAGATGGGACTGTTCAGTGGAAGGACCAGAGGCAATGGCCAAAACCTGAAATACAGGAAATTCTGCTTACACCTCAGAGAAAAGTTTTGAGGGTGCTCAAGCACTGGAACAGGCTGTCCAGAGACCCTGTGAAGTCTCCATCCTTGGAGATACTCAACCCCCTCTTGGACATTGTCCTGGACAACCTGTTACAGACAACCGTCCTTGAGCAGGCTTCTTGGCACTGGTGATCTCCAGAGATGCCTTCAACTTCAGAAATTCTCTGGTTCTATGAAGATGAGGAACAACCACCAAGAAATGAAGAAATAATCTATGTAAGCTGCATTTAGAGAAACACTTTACCTTAGTCACTTATTTTTCTTTCCACTCGATACTACTGCTGCTCCCATAAATAATGCAGATTTGTTAAACTGTAGTATATTATTTAGGAGGGTACATATAAATCACCTTTTGTGCCTTCTGGAGCTCCTCTGTTATTTTCAATGCTTTTGTGAAACAGTCTTTACTTGTATGAACAGGAGTAACTTTAATTCGTGGACCAGCCTGAACAGAATCAATATCTCCTACTTACCGCAGCCTGTTCATATTTAGTGATTCAAGGAAACATTTTTTGCCATTGAGATCAGGACAACACATCCCTGGTGGTGTGAGAATTTGAAAGAGCTATTTGAAGATGGAAGTTCAGGTATTTCCACACACCCCCCCCCCCCCCCGAGTCATTCAGCACACAGTAGTCCCCATACAAGTAGCAAAATCAACTTAAAGACTCCCAAACACCTCCTGAGATGAAAATCCCTCATCATCATCCCAAATTGCAAGGGAATGAAACTTCTTTGCTTCTTTCCTACTTGCTCACTGTCCATTATTTTAAAATGAGGCATATTTGTGGTGAAATAATGTTACCCATTTCTTCTCCTTTTAGCTCATACTTTAATGTTGGCAATCCCTCATAAACAGAACATGAGATGAGACTGTTTTAATCAGCTGTGTCATAAAACGAAGAGATTTTGTTGTCTTGGGAAATAAATAAGTAAATAAATACGTACCTATTGCCGGGTCAAATCGAGGGTCTCTGCATCACCAGGTTTATTACTGTTTAATAACAGTGCTCCCTCAATGTGCAGAAGTAACCTCTAAGAAGTGGAAATCATTTAATGCTCCTTTTAGCTGCACAATATAAAGGGAATAAAAGGTTTCTGGGGATATACCTCAATAATTGTACCTGCTCAAGGTTGCCAGAATGAAAGATCTCTGTCATGCTGGAACACCTTTCATAACTTCAGAAGAGTGATTGAAATTGCTTATTGATGATTATGAATATATATCTATGGCATACCCTGTTATTTGGTGCTGTATATAAACTGGAGGGCACATATTCATTCTCATTTCCTGTTAATTTGGAGTCAGTGGTATCTACCAAATCTAATATTAGCATAAAATCTACAAATGCTGATAAGTTGTCAAAGCTCCAAATGTTTGAATCTTTAATATTCTGAAATAGGCACTGCATCACCTTTCTTATCTTGAAACTAATCAAGCAGATGATAACAATGTTGTAGTGTATAACACCTGATTTTGGAATGAAACATCAACAATAAAGAAAACCATATCCAGCCTTTATTCGTATTCTTCCAAAGATGGAAAGCTAGCACGTTGTTGTCAGCATACACGCTTCTTTTGCCCTACCAAGATTTGCCGCTTCAACTGTAAGTGAAGCCTGAGAAAGCAGAATTTCATTTGTGATGACAATAACAAAAAATACTATATTAATATTTACTGTTAATGCTGCAATACCCTTTTGTTTCTGCATCAGCTACCTTGTCATTTGCTACATTTTCATTTTCCTCCCACAAAAGTCTCAGTTCTTCTTTTAAATGAAGTTCCATGAGAATTATATAAGATAATTATATACCAAAATTATTTGTAATTATAGTCTATAAAATTCTAATGCTATAATTTTAGCATTTGCACTTGTTCCATTTGCATGTTGACTTCTCTCCGGTTACCCGCCTCAAGCAATCGAGAACCTACTTCCATATAAACTTCAACAAGACTTATGGAAATTACTGTTCTTCATGAAGATAGGATGAGAAAGTTGGGGCTGTTCAGCCTGGAGAAGAGAAGGCTGCAGGGAGACCTCAGAGCAGCTTCCAGTATCTGAAGGGGGCTATAGGGATGCTGGGGAGGGATTCTTCATTTGGGACTGTAGTGAGAGGACAAGGGGTAATGGGTTCAAACTGAAACAGGGGAAGTTTAGATTGGATATAAGGAAGAAATTCTTTACTGTGAGGGTGGTGAGGCACTGGAATGGGTTGCCCAGGGAAGTTGTGAATGCTCCATTGCTGGCGGTGTTCAAGGCCAGGTTGGACATAGCCCTGGGTGGCATTGTTTAGTGGGAGGTGTCCCTGCCCATGGCAGGGGGGTTGGAACTGGGCGATCTTAAGGTCCTTTCCAGCCCTGACTATTCTATGATTCTATGATCTATGGGAGAGCTCCTCAGTTGGAAAAACAGCTTTTTTCTTTTAAGGGTCATATTTTGCCTTGCTGCAATCACTCTTGTGTTCACAATTCACATGGTTGAGAAACTGTCACTGTTCTTGGCCACCCTGCTTGCCCTCCAGTCCTGAATACTCTGGGCCAGTGGACCCCAGAAACCTGCCTTGGCCAGCCAGTACTTCACTATCGCATATTTATGGATTAAAACCTCCTTTATATTGAGAAAAGACTGACCACATACACGGTGTCATCCCAGCTGGAGGCTGCCTAAACCCACACTTCAAACAGGTCATTCTACCTCAGTGGAAATGGGAATCACTTCTGGAAACTGCTCCCCCCGGGAACACGACAGCTGCTTGGTTCTCAGGATGCTGTGTAGATGTGGTTTCTCAGTATTTGAGGTGAAGTATGCTGAGCTTGATTCTAAAGTTTCAGGAAACGAGGTAGTTTTTTTCAAGGAAGATAACTGCAGTCCAGGTCTGGAGCCCTCCCTGCCAACCAGGGATGGAGATGCTCAGAGCACCAGGCTCTAACATAAAGGTCCTGTCAGAGAGAGATGAGCATGTATGATGTCCCAAAGCCCTGTCCTATCTGTTAGACAAGCTAAATCCTTGCAGTAAAATGTCAGAGTGGCTGTTGTGCAGCAACTAAACCCCACACAATTAAAACCATCTGTGTGTTAGTGTTATCAGCATTACTCTCATATTAAATCCAAACCACAACACTGTACCGTCTACTAGGAAGAAAATTAACTCTACCCCAGCTGAAACCAGGACAATAGGATGAACATCTGCTGGTTTGACTTATGGATCTGTCTGGGAGACTTTTCTTGTATGCCTTTCCCCTGCTTGATTGACAAGTGCAGAAGTGGAGGCTGAGGATAATATCTGACAGGCAAAGTCTCAAACACACACTATCTTTAATTTGTTAGTGTAAGTCCACAAGGAACACTGTCTTTGGTGACAGAAAAGTAGAAACTCCTTTCCTCCTAACTTTATGATTAGTTTCTGTTAAAAGACAAGGTTCCTCCAGGCTGAATTCTACACTGAGAGCAAGGTTTAATCAGCAGTGGGACTGCTTACTATCCATGCTTTGACTGATTGATATGGCCTTCCCATAACTCATGTAACAAATGAAATAAGGGTGATCTCTTGTAAGAAGAAATAAACAATCACCTCAAGGAACAAATCTAAACCATCAGGGATCTGCCTTCAAATAAGGAACAAGAAGCCAACATAACTCTGGCTGTCACTTGAATGTTGCATGGTGGTTCCCATGAGTAGGACTGGCCTGTGTGGACGTGTCTTCTAAACGTCTCTCTCCCAGTTGGGGCAGGCAGTTTTTGGAGTACTGGTAAGAAACATGTTTTCAGGGTTAACTTCTTCCCAGATATCATATGGGCATTGCTGGAGTGGTCCATAGCTGACCTGTCCAGCTGCAGTGTGGGTGTGAAAGGGCTGTCACCTATGTCACACCATATGTGCACCGTTCCAGCCACCCCAACTCCTTCTGGCTCTTGCCCTCGTGCGGTATTACCTGGGCCATTTCCAGCCTCAACAGTTTTTTTCCAGCAACGAAAAGCAGAAAGAGAGAGGCATGACTGCAGCAGCCCAGCTTGATCTGTGCTGGCACTCACTTGACTAGTGCCTGCAATAACACATATAATTGGACAGAATGTGGTAGGCTGGGTACTTGTCTGGGCAGCCACCTTGTTGTGAAGCCTGCCTTACTGGTGATGGATGATGCCCCAGCAAGATGGCTCTTGAGTCAAAGCTGGTGCAAGCAGCCAATCCGTTTTGGAGTCATATCTTTAAACACCAGTCTTTACTGGGTGAAACCCTCATTTAGTCTGGCATCCAGGTCATGACCCAAACCTGACATAGCCCTCTGTCGTCCACAATGAGAGAACAGCAGACTAGGAGAGAAAGTGGCTTCCTGTCAGGAAAAAAGCTGAAACATGAAAGCCAATGGTCTCATCTGACATATTTTCAGATGGATTTCTTATTGTCTCATTCCTATTCAAAACTATGATTCCAAGAGTTATTTTGTCCCATATCTCACCATGGTGAGCTGCTGTGGTTTATACTGCCTGGTGAATAAACAAAACAGATTTGTGCTTTTTCATTTCTCAGCACTATTACCTCTTGCTCTGATTCCTTTGTGCTAGGAGACGGGATGACTCTGATTACCAGTTTCACCTCCTCCAGCACATTCATTGCTCTGCATCCTGGTTCATGTCTACAGCAGTCTCCTCTTCAAACTGCAGTGCCCCACACTTCCCCTGCTTGCCAACTTTCTAATGAGCTTGGTTGCTTTCTCTAGACTTTTCTCCTACTGTCATATCTGTGAAGCATCTGGATGCTTGTGTTGGCCAGTTTGGGGACAGTGGCAATGGTTCACAGATGGCCTAGAAACCCTGGGTGGCACAGAAAGGAGATATAGAAGGGAAAGCAAATGCGCTCAGGTTCACAAAGGAGTTGTGAATTATGCACAATATGTCATAAATGTAGCAGTTTATCAGAAAGATCCAACTCATTTTCCTAACAGCCTTTCTCCCTGCCTCACCATAATGGGGTCCACATTTCCATCGTGGCTCTGTCTATGCTGGGTTATGTTCCAGGGGATAAATTGAACTCCTCCCTGTCTACCCCTGAGCTGCTGTCTGCTTCTGTCCCCACAGAGATTAGGGTGTGGGAAGAACATACCCTGCAGTTTGGTCCTTGTGTAAAATCACTTCTGTGCTGGATGCAAGATGTTAAAGGATAGAAATGCTCCTGCAAGAGCACAGCTCTCTTGACATGTCATTGCAGAAGGACGTAAGGTGAGAAGAACAGGCTCTGCAGCCTTTTCTGATCACAAATGGGCAGTGGAGTTGCTTGGGATAGCAGATGACTTCTCCAGCTTTTGAGACACCTACCCATGGGGCTTCCAGAGCTGGGGATACCTGTAAGGATGGCACCACTTTCCTCACCACCTTTCTCTTGGGTTAGGAAGACTTGTTTCTACACTCTTTATTCAGACACTGCAAACTCTGCCCTTTAGTTTCTCCCCACTCAGGGTTACGTGGACCACAGTTTACCACTTGCCAGGACTCATCATGCCCAATGATACAAGGTGATCACTCAAGAGGATCCTCAGTTGCCCTGAGAGAGAAGTATAAACTGGGTGAGTTATGACCAAGGGCACAGGGCTGGCACAGATCAGTGTTCAGACGAGGAAAAAGGCAAATGGACACCTTTCCCTGGCTTTACCCAGTAGTGGTATCACTGTGCCGTTTCACAGTTGACTTCAATGAACATGCAAGTCGTGTGTGAACATGCCAGAACATGGTATGCAAGAGGTGACCAGAGTTAGCAGTGTCTGTGTCTCCTTCTGTTACTTTTTTGGATTAAACTCATTCAGGGATCAGTATCCTCACTACATGGATACATGGAAAGATATTCACTGGGGATTTATTCCTCCTAATTTTTAATACTTCTGATGGATCACATCCCTGTGGGCTTCCTTTATAGTATCTAGAAAGCAAGTGGCACTTTCAGAAGCTGTTCATAGGTCTATTTAAGACTTTAGGACAAGATTAATGGTGGCTTGGGCTCTGCTGCTTATACTGATGAGAGCTCCAGTGACTGCAGAGGGACACATGCAGGCAGATGAATCCCACCCCGCAGCAATAGCAGGATGAGGGGACATTACCCCCTGACAAACAGCTAGACAGACGGTTAGATTTTCACCATTTTCTCAGAGTTATTACTTCATATTTTCAGCAGACAGCAGAGGTTACACCTGCTTCACATTGGAGTGTGTTGTTTACAGCCATAATGGATTAAATTTTAGCTCCAAATCTGTTGTAGAAGAGCTACAGCATGACAATGGTCAGGAAATACTACAGAGCCATCAGCTGCATTGTGACCAAGGCTGAAATTCAGCCGCCCTCAGAGTACAACTATTTGACTCTGCACAAAGCTGTGCCGTGGGAAGCAAATTAAGAAACAATTATTCCTTAGTAAAGTCTTCAGTTCAGGCTTTAAATGCATTTGGGTGAGCTCAGTGTAATTACCTGCAATGAAATTGGACCAGGACTTTCTTTTAGGGCAAGAAAGTGAATTCGTACAGAAAGACATTAGCTTTATGTTTCATTCCAAATGAAACAGTTGAGATCAGACCTCTGTCACTGCCAGGAGAAGCAGGACAGGATTTTGCTCCCAACAAGTCCAGACTGCGGGCACCAAGGGGGGGCATGGATATGAATGTCCAGAAAATGTTGGTGACAGCCAAAAGGTGCCGTCTCTGCATGGGCTGGAAGGGCCAGTGAGAAGCATGTGCAGATGGAGGGTATGCTGAACTTTCCAGTGTGCACAACAGGAGCAGGAGAGGCAGCTCCACGCTTGGTGAATGGAGAGGCTATAAGGGAAATAAATGGTGATGGAAGTCCTCAAACACTGGGTTGGGCACACAGAGGGTTTTGGAACCTCCATCCTAGGAGATATTCAGAAAACCACAGCACAAAGCCCTGAGCAACCTGATGCTGGCCCTGCTTTGACCAGAGGTTGAAACAGAGACTCGCAGAGGTCTCTTCTGTCCTCAGGTCCTACCTCGTGCTTTGAGGTAGGATGTGAGAAGAGCCATGAGCTTACCCCAGCTGGAAGATCAAGCCCAATATTGGTCAATGGGGCAAAGAGGACCCTGCAGCCATAAGGGCAGGGGAGGAACATGATGAAAAGGTTACTGGCTTGGAGCAGCCAGGAATATCAGAGGCTGTTCAAGGATCAGGATTTTACTTTCTGTTTGGATGGGTACCTCAGCTGCTGTTTGTCCTTTTCCAGAGGTATCCTTCTGACAGCACAGGCAACTGACTGCTGTTCAAGACAGAACAAATGTATGAAACTACTTTGCTTTGCTGTTTAATCATCATTGCTCCCTGGAATGCTGCCATCATAACTGAATTGTGTGTGGTCTAAAGATGTGGTCCCTTTTTTGGTGCCTGTCATCTTCCAGCAGGCTTTGAACATGGACAAGAGACAATGCCCATCTTTATTAATGTCTCTCGGGCCTTTTTTACCAAGGGCCAGAGTCCAGGGAATTACATCTGTCACTGCTGAAAACCATCAATGTCAAAAAAAGAGAACACATCTTGCATAGATCAAATCCATGTGTAGAAGCTCCTAATGACCCAGCACCAGCTTGCATGAATCAGGATGCTAAAGAAACACAGTTTTCTTCTGTCTCATTGCCCTCAGTTGTCCCAGCTCTCCAGATGGGGACTTCAACAGAGAGATCTTCAGGAGAGTTGCACAATACTGTGCATCAGCAAGTCAACCTGGTGCTCAGTGCACTTTGCGCATTGTGTGATGTACAGAGCTCATCTTGTCCAAGCACACCACCCACTCCACATGTGTAAAGCTACAACTGCATTCAGGTGCACAAACAGGATATCTGCTGACAGCCTGTCATGTCGGTGAATATGGCTGAGTACAGGGAAGCAACTCTAATGCATCTGCCTTTCTCATGCAGCATTTGCACACATCACCTGCGCTCACAGCACTCCAGCCAAATGCAAGAGACAGTGTTCAGCATTTTGGATGAGTGAACTCCTCTTGCTTTATGCTCACATCCTCCTCATCTCAAATTTTCTGATCCTTCTACCACTTGGAGCTCCCTCCTGCAGCCTCTGCTGCCCTGGCTCCATGTCAGGAGAGTCAGGCTGAGCAAACACACTGGTAATGGCAGAGTTGAGGGTGGTGATTTATTCCTCTTGTGTTAGCTTGTTTGCTGCCTTCTTTTATTAATTAACTTTCCTAACTCAGAGACCTCCTGGGAGAAGCCAGAAGTAATCATTGTTTCATTTGCTTTCTAGGAACTGCTTACTAATCATAGAATAATAGAATAGTCAGGGTTGGAAAGGACCTTAAGATCGCCCAGTTCCAACCCTCCTCCCATGGGCAGGGACACCTCACACTAAACCATGCCACCCAGGGCTATGTCCAACCTGGCCTTGAACACCGCCGGCAATGGAGCATTCACAACTTCCCTGGGCAACCCATTCCAGTGCCTCACC
>JAOEHY010016632.1:19172-40677 GCA_025447955.1 Psilopsiagon aurifrons | reverse complement strand
CTCCCGCCGCCCGCCGCCGCTCCGACATGGCTCTGCCGCCACTCCTCTGCATCGCCGCGGCGCTGGCGGCGGCCGCGGCGGCGGAGCCCGCGCGGAGGAGCGGCTGCTCCTGCGGAGGAGTCGGCGGCGCCGGGGCGGGTAGGTGAGTCCCCCCGCCGTGCGCGGGTGCGGAGCGAGCAGCCTCTCGGTGCGGGTCGTGCTTAGTCATGTCAGTGCGCTGACCGTCTCTTAGAGCCAGCGCGGGGCGAAGCAGAACCGGCAGCCTCTACCCGCACCGTGCGGGGCGCAGCCCCGGCTTTGTCTGCGCCGCTGCTCCCCCGGGTGGCTTCGCTCCACGGGGAGTATTCCGTGTCAGGAGCCGAAAGTTAGGATCCCTGCGAAATTGTAGAGAGGCTCTTCAGGAAATGTGTTAGGGAGGTGACACGGGAATTGTGTCGCTCCTATGTCGGCTGGCGCCTGTGCCCAGCAAAGCCGTCAGTAATCGCGGTTATTCTGTGTAGGGGGGGATGTGGCAAAGGATATTTCTTTGAGAACTTCTGCTCTGGCATTTCCCGACTTGTTAGCAATTGGCGGGTCTTTTATTAGAGATAATCTATCTCTTGGCTGTTGTCACTAATTGCTAAATTAACGACATTAACCTTTAATGAAACGTTTGAGCAGTTCACTTGGGTTTTATCACTATGCTTGTGATGAGAAGTGCAATTCTCGGCCTCTTAGCAGAAGGCAGGATTTAAACCCACCGAGCAGGTTTCCCTGGGCACCAGCTCCACACAGCCAGGGCTAGCCTGCAAGCCTCTGACGGTGCGCAGGCAGAGCTGTGCCGGTGTTGCACCCGGCTTCTCTGGGGGATCCCGAGATAATAGGTCCCGAGAGCTTTTGGATCGGAGCTGACCCATGATGTGAGAAGCCGGCAGCCACTAACATGGGTCTCACAGTCTGCATCTCCGGGGGGAGAAGAAAGGCATCAGTGTTAGGAATCAGTGACTATGACGCTGGTGAAGTGCACTTTCAAAGAGTTGGGGGAGTAGACTCGAATGAAGAAGATGTCTGGGGAGTACCTGATGCTAACTGCGCTCGTGGTATGCAGAGGGATAAAACCATCCTGATGTTTCTTGATGTCTCTTCTGAATCTCTCTCTGCTTTTTAATGAAAAACAGCGAAGTAGCAATAACAAGGGCTAAAGAAACAAGATACTTTCTTGTGCAGCTACTTGTTTCTCTCTGCTGTTAAGCGAAACTCAAGGCAGCAGATCCAGAACAGGCCCAGGACCTTGTTTTGGTGGGGTGGGAATTTCCCTGTATGGACTCATGCTTTGCTGTGCTATTCATCCTCAGAGACAGAGAGCTGGACCTGGCCTATTGTAGTTACTAGAACAGATGTAGCCTTAGGGACTATAACATAATTTTGGAAAGATACTGCCATCTTTTTGGGGGAGAGATGATTATTTTATCTTTGATGAAAATGAATACTGACAATTTTGGAACGGGTAGGTTTTTTTACTTACAACTCAAAGGACAAATGGGGTTTGTAGGCTTTCATAAAGCCTCCCGATTTACAATTCCTGGTTTGCAAGGTGCCAAACACCCTTGACTGTCATTCAGTTGATCAAAACACTTACCAACTGCTAGAACTGAGAGCTTTTTGTTGCGTGGGCCCTTCCCAGAAAAGCCTATGAAGGCCAGAATTAACAGAATCAGCCACAAATTATGGAATATGTGCTCCTGAAAAGAGATGATTATTTTTTGCCTCAGTAACAAATAGACAAAAATTACATTTAAAGGGAAATTGGGATAAAATGTATTAAATCTGAAGAAGTAATATTAGTTTATGTTCTAATGAAAAAATATTAATAATTTCATTACTTTACTTACTGGACTTAAAAAAATATGTTTTTTAACAGATTCTGCAGTTGAATGAGTTGGTTGAGTATTAATTTGAAATAGAAAATGTATACCAATACATATATATATATATATATATGGCATATATGGGAATGCAAAGGTCTGCTCCTGGGACAGAAGAATCCCATATACAGTACAGGCTGGGGACTGACTGGGATGACAGCATTTTGCAGAAGAGGACTTGGCTGGCCTTTTGGGCAAGAATTTGCAGTTTGCAATGTGCCATTGCACATTCTAGAGCATCCTGGCCTATATAACCAAGAGTGCAGCCCTCAGGCTGAGCTATGTAACTATTTTCTTCTATCCAGCAAGCCTTGGGATTTTGTCCAGTTTGGGGTTTCTCAGTAGAAGACACTGACATACTGGAGGAATTCCAGTGGAAGGTCATCAAGATGATGAGTGAACTGGTGTGTGATGTATAAAGAGAGGGAGAACTAAGTTTATTGGTCTTAGAAAGAGAAGGTTAACGGGAAAATCTCACTGCTCTCCCCAGCTACCTCAGGGGAGGGTGCAGAGAGTGTGGAGGCAAACTTTTCTTAGAGGTGTACAGCAACAGGACAAGGAATAATAGCTTTAAACTGAAAGAAGGTACATTTAGATTAGACATTAGGAAGAAGTTCTTTCCTGTGAGGGTGGTGAGGCCCTGGCACAGGTTGCAGAGAAGCTGTGGCTGCCCCATCCCTGGCAGTGTTCAAGGACAGGTTGAATGGGACTTCGAGCAACCTGGTCTAGCGGAAGGTGTCTCTGCCCATGCCAGGAGGTTGGAACTGGATGATTTTAAGGTCCTTTCCAACACAAACCATTCTATGATTTTATGACAAGATGCAATGAATGCAAAAAACAACATCAGATATCCCAATTAGAAATTAGGAAATAAATATTCACCTGGCGAGTGGTCAAACCCTGAAATGGGCCCAAAGACAATGTGAAATCTCCATGGTGATGTTCAAAATTCAACAGCACTGTGAGCGACCTAACTTTGTGATCTAACTTTGGAGTTGGCCCTTCTTTAACAGGGGTTGGACTAGGTGATCTCCAGAGGTCCCTTCTGACCTAGATCACTCCTATATTCTGACCTAGATTCTGATCCTGCAATCTTCAAGCACATTGGCTGAATGCACCAGGTTCTGGAGGTGACTGAATGTTGTTATTTTTAAGGACAAAATGCTGTTTATTTTGCACTGATTTGTAAGCCCATTGATTTCCCCAGAACTTTAGATATTTTTAAAGTGAGTGGAAGGCTGGGACCTATAGGAAGTGGGTGATATTTGTGGAATGATCACATCTATGAAAATCCATGAGGAAAGGGTCTGCACTACAAAGTCAGGGTTATCTCACATCCTCACTGTTCCTCCATCAGTGAGGATGTGACAGGACTTCCTAGATTTAGCAGGGTTCTCTCCAGTAGAAACTGCTTGCTATGAAATACCATTTACTGGAGGTGCTTTCCAATTCAAAATACATAGCTGATGG
Organism: Psilopsiagon aurifrons; assembly: GCA_025447955.1. Lineage (NCBI taxonomy): Eukaryota > Metazoa > Chordata > Aves > Psittaciformes > Psittacidae > Psilopsiagon > Psilopsiagon aurifrons. The sequence goes on along the minus strand of JAOEHY010016632.1, from coordinate 37,303 downwards.
TTGGAGGTCAGGACAGAATTCCTAACATTATCAGTGCCACTTCCTACGTGCACATCCAAACAGTATCTGCTTGTGGACAGGGTGAATGGACTTATATTGTGTGTCTGCATGCAGATCTTTTGAACCTCTGTACTTAGAACTGGAAGAAAAGGCAGAGGAGATGGCTCAGGAGGTGTTTTGCTGGGCATACTTAATGAATGGAGAGAATTTCAGTCTACAGGGTAGGTGGAGCTGCTAGGCTAAACAAGGATTAAGGGAACTCATATATTCACTGTATGTATACACCAAGGCTGGAAGCTCTGCTCAGTTGCCAGCCAGACTGCTCAGTAAATGTGCATCCAATGTGTCAAAGCAATTTCTAAAACTCAGGTAATCATCACTTAGATTTCATTTAACATTCGTCAGCTCCAGCTCACACTTTCTACATCCAGGCATGCTTTATGAACACATTTGCAGACAGCCTGCTCCTCTCCTGTAACAACAAAACAATCAAACACAGTCAAAATGCATAGACCATGAGGCTGTTCTCACACCCTCAGAGCCCATTCACACTTCTGATCTCACTCTAGTCTCCCAAGCCCAAGACCTTCGGAGATGGCCAGTATCAGTAGCGTGATGGACTCTCACGATAGCTCACCTCTGGCTCAATGTCCTGTGGTGTTAAGACTGTAGTTTTGGGAGCAGAGAGGGGGAATGATGAAGCAGAGCTCCTCATGGACAGCAACAGCGTTTATGAAACTCATCTCTGCCTAATTCATCCCACAAAAGCTTTTCTCAGGTGCAGGGTAGCAACTCTAGTTGTGAGAAAGACTGAGTGATTCCCTCCCTCTCCAGTGGTCTGTGAGAGCATGCATTTGGGACATCAAGGTTCAAAGCATCACAGCTCAGCTATGGGCTTGAATCATGATGCTTTATATCTCATATAAGCATTTTCATTGCTAAGCAGCTGGCTATTCTGGGTAGCTATCTCTCAGGCCTCTTATGTTGAAGCTGGTTAATAATCATGTATTTACTGGAGCATGGATTTACCTGAGGTTTTCTAACATCCCACTGCATCTGAAGGATGGAGACAGCATTTCTCTCCCAGTAACATGTAATTACTTACTGCAAAGTAGAGCAATTCCTAGTAACTGAGAGGCAGAGATTAATCCTGCCCTGTGTTAGTAGAACACTCAGCAGGATTGTGGGAGTACATCAGAGTGGGGACAAGGAGGACCTGAGTGTCCTACATCCCCAGAGTGCACGGAGACTAACCTGTTTGTCAAACTGGGTTCTCTTGCTCCAGGTGCTTATGAGGAACTTGGAAAAGTCTTCCTGTGTTGGGGCAGGAATTAAAACAGTGAGTCAAAATGCTGCTGGCTTTTTATTTGTAAGGCTGGAAGGCTATTCCTCATCCAGCCTCTAACAGCAGGTCCCATTTGGTTTAGGGCATGCAAGCTTTCCTTGGAGAATTGTCACCAATTGTATGACTTCAGTGACATAACTGAATGGCTGTTTAATTCTGCAATAGGAACAAAGCAGAGCAAGGGCAAAAGCTGTTCAGCACGTTCAAGCCTCTTTGAATATCCACCTTTCCCAGAGCACAGTCCTCTCTTATGTAAACTCCGTGGTGTCTCAGTCCTCATATCACAATCTATTACACAGCTAGCCTAAAGGGAGGATGGACTCTGGTATCTTGCAGTAACAGTGTATGTCTCAGTGAATGGACTGCCAGGAGTGTTTATGTGTCTTTTGCCCAACATGAACTAACTCCTGCTGGAATTAAACCTTTCATTCTTGCACAACCAAAAACACGTCCATGGTCAAAGAACCAGAGGGCACGTAACTTAATAAAGTCTTAGGGCAACTCCCACATCATTCACTGCTGCAGTTAAAGCTGCACTCTGTGTACATAAAAAATGTAAATAATTTTATTGCATCTTTTGTACCTTAAGGGACAACATAAATCATCTGTGTAATTTCAGGAGAGCCAGCAGAGCTATGCTAAGGTGTCATATTGGCTTTTAGTCAAAGGTGCTTTACAGTGAGTAGTTATGGCAGTAAGGCAATAACTCGGAGCCTGCCTCAGGGGTGCTACCCTCATAAGGCATCCACAGTTTTCATTTATTACTCTGGTGACAGAAAATACTTAACACATATATACACCAGCACCTGGATCTTTGCTGTGGTCAGTCCCTGAGAAGTAAGCCTTTCTCTGAACTCTGACAGGCTTGGTCTCTGCAGGTTGGTTACAAACCACAATAGAAAATTGCCCGTATTTCTGATGAAAAAAAGCTTAAAATTACCAAAACATGTTATGGTTCTGGGAGTACGTGGTATCGTGCAGTTCTGTGAATCATCTAGAATAGCAGGCCTATGGAAAAATAAGAAATTGTGTGTGGGAAGATGAGGTAGCTAACTTAATACATGAGCTTTGGCAATCAAAGCTGCCAATGCAAACTAGCAAGACTCTGCCAAGGAGACAGATGGCACAATGACAGCAAATGGATGGGTCTCTAAAACTCAATTACCATTTCAGTTCAGACCCTTTTTCCATATGCCAAGTTGTGGAAGAGATTTGTTTATCTTGAGCTTTATGCATTTTGGCAGATGATTTGCATAGGTGTGAAGCTATAGGGAAGGCTGTGATCATATTAGGCTGAACATGGGTTTTTCTGTTGTGTGGTGTTTTCCAGGTTACCTTTCTGCTTCCTTGTAGATTGTAGGTTTCTGAACCTTTATTTACATAAAATCATCCATAACCTGGAAATGTTATTTCAGGACTCCAGAGGCAAAACATTTAGAGATCCATTTACCATAACAAGAACAGAAATCACTCTAAACAGTTTTCTGGGCCAGCAGTTCTTTAACTGTTTTTCTTGCACCTCCTTCCATTTTCACTCTGCTCCCTTTGCCTCTTTGGCAGTGTGTTCCCATGCCTATGGCCTCCTTGGTTGGAGTACCTTATTCCCAAACCTTCACTGCCATTCAAGACCAGTTTCATTATTGCAACTGACTGGCAATATGTGCAAAAATGAGGCCACCCATGTCCATTATAAAGGGATGTCCTTCCTTTTATTTCATTTCAGCAGCCTAATTTCTTCATAGGCCTTTGGTTGCTGCCTTCTTCCCTGGAGATTTCTGAACAGGCACAGTCACATCTCTACCTGCCACAGAAAGCACTGGCATAGTTGTACAGCTTTCTCAGCTTGGGTACTGCTGATGAGTGTCTCAGATTCATATTCACACGCTGTTTCCTTCCAGCTGTGGAGCATCTTCCTCCCCCTGATTATGTGGTATATGTGTATGTTTCCATGCCCCTGCCTGCCCAGTTCATGCAGATCAGCAGAACTGCTGTTAAATTGAGGAAAATTTCCGGTATTTTCAAGCCGTGCAACATAGCAGGTCATTAGTGAAAATGGGAAAGCTGTGAAATTTTACTTATTTATATTTCATATCTCTGTTGCTGTTTAAGAGAATGAGAGGCTCATTCAAATGCAAGGAATTATTCACAAGTCAAAGAAATGACAAGAAAAAGTCAAATGGTAGGACATGACCACACATTTTCTTTCTGCAACTAAAATGAGCCTGCTCCGATGCCTGCACAAGAAAAGTGTTTGCAGACGTCTCCTGTAGCTGACAAAAAGCTTGCCACTTGATCATCAGCAAGACAGCAAATTTCTCCAGCTATTTGAACAGAGACAGCTGTTTTTAAAACACCCCAAACATCATTTCTCTCCTAGAACTTGGCAGTATGATGCTACAAGTATTTTATTTTGGTTTCTTCTACCGCAGCAGGCACCTGATCAAGCAGTGTCTTCTTGCTACTGCTATAAAATTCTCTGAACCCATGGGATAAAAGTGGTTGTATAAATGTGTCTAACGTCTCTCTATTTTTCACAAGGATTTTTATTAGTAGCATCGTTAGTTTTGACAGCCAGTATTCACTACTTTGACAGCAAAATGTTGCTAGACCTTTCTTAATTGTCAAGCTATGCATTTTATTATAAAGTAGCTGATGTTTTTATCTGTCTGCTGGTCTGTGACTCAGGGTCAGTAAGATGCAACTCAGAGGTGGTGGCCCAATGGTCTGTGGCCTGCAGCAGCTCACCAGAAATTCATGTTCAGCTCCCACACTGGGGAAATCATGTGTGACAGTGGGAATATGCTCATGCAAGAGCTAGTGGTGGGAAAACTGATCCAGCAAGAGCAGCTGAGGCCAGGACCTCTGAATGACTGCAGGGTACACCTGTGTGCCCACCCTTGCTTTGTTCTGCAGTGAAGCCACCAGGCTTAGAGGAAGCTGCTGGCATCTGCCACTAGTGAGTTTCTCCCTTCTTTTTGGAGCCTTCCCTTCCACCTTCCTAAATGTGCCTGCACGTAGATGCAGTGTATCATGTAATTCTTGTCCCTGCAGAGATTTTAGTATGTGCCCTGAAAGGCAAGGGACCTGCCTGGCATTCAGCTGGTGGCCCATGCACGTTCCTTGTCACAGAATCACAGAATGGTTTGGGTTGGAAGAGACCTTAAAGCTCATCCAGTTCCAACCCACTGCCATGGGCAGCAACATCTTCCTCTAGAGCAGGCTGCTCCAAGCCCCATCCAACCTGGCCTTGAACACTGACAGGGATGGTGCAGCCACAGCTTCTCTGGGCAACATGTGCCAGCACCTCACCATCCTCACAGTAAGAAATTTCTTCCTAATATCTAATCTAAATCTTCCCTTTGTCAGTTTAAAGCCATTCCCTCTTGTCCTGTCATTATTTGCTCTTATAAAAAGACCCTTTGTGTTTGTATATTTTTTCTGTGGCTCCTTTTTCTGCCTTCTCCGTGGCTACCTTCTACTTTCAAGTTTCTACTGTATGACAGTGGGCTTGAACTCAGCTGCTAAAGGAACCAAAAAGGTGACTTTCCTATCAGAAGTTCAGCATAGATTTAGCAAGATTCTTTCATTCTGATACCACGCAATTATTCAGGATCTCGTATGAACATACTTCATGGGGTGTTCTGATTAAAGAAAGTCTTGACCACCTGCTCATCAGATGGTTCATGTATTACTGTAAAAGCTGAGTCTCATTTTGGAAAAAAAAGAGAAATCACAATCTTTTCTGAAAGGACTCCTCATCTGACCTGATACATCTTCAGAGCTTTCTGGACAGACTGTCAGTGTCCTTCCTCCTCTGCATGTTTGAACCATCTTCACTGCTTGCTAATGCCTTTCCTTTCTTCTCTGCTTTGTTGACCACTGGTATAGTTAACATGGTCAGCTTTTAAAGCATCACCACTAGCAACTGACTTGGCAATTGGATTATAAATAAAATTTTGTAACTGCAACCAATAATTCAATAGAAAAATAATAATAATAATAAAATTAACATCTCTGTGTTTTAAAGCCTTTCATCCAGCATTCACACAACATCTTCCCATTTGCTTTGACTCCTAGCACTGTTCTCGGTCTTGCAGAGCTGCCCAAAACCACATCTACTTCCCATCCCTTCTGTTTTGGTCGCACTCCAGCCAGTCTGGCTTCTGGTGCTTTGTCCTTCTGCCATCATCTGTTCTGCAGTGCAGCCACATCTCGATGGAGTCTGTAAGTGGAGTCCAGGCTTGATATGTTGTGAGGAAGATGTACAGTGACAAATGGTCTCTGCCACAGTGCATGTTCTCCATTAAAAGGAGATTTTCTTTCAGCTTTTCTATTTTTATGGCAGCTGTGACTGTAAGGCATCATAAATCCTGATGTCCTTGCCCCACATAATCCCTCCTGCCCAGTGAGAAGCATGCCCCATTAAACATTGTGTTACAGCCTCAGATTAATGGCAAGTGTTACAAAAGAGCACCATGGGTCATGGAGGTCCAGGGGGGGTTCATTAGGGTGCATCTTGCAAACAATTACTGCTAAAGACCCAGCTAGACTATTTCACACAGGTGAGGTTTAGCGCAAGGGCTTGGGTTGTAAGGAGTTAGCCATTGATATGCCTAGCAATTCTTATAAAATGAATGGCAGCTCCTTTCTGTAAGCATCAGTGAAATAGGTGAGGAAACAGATTTTCTTAAGCAATCTATGGTTCTGGGAGCATCTCTTCCATTCATTTCAAGGAGGATTATTATTTTAAAATGTAGTCAGATTTTTTTTTAATATAAAACTGAAATGTCTAAACCATGGATATCTAAACCCTCTGGACTGTTCAGTAAATCTCAGAAAGATATTCCTCTCTGAATCAAGCTTTCCTTCCTCTATATGAATAATAAGACCCCTATAGTAGCTTTTTACCCTCTATCTTTCAGAGTGAAGAGAGACATGGGTGAGCTTTTGCTGTAAAAAACAAGACCAAACAGTCTCTAAGGTATGTTCAGTAAGCAATCAAGTCAGCCTATTATGAGAAATTACCCTCTGCAAATTGGGATACAGTAAATGATGACACATATGCTTCTGTTCTTGTCAGCTTAATGTAAAGATGGTTAGGTTAGATTCATCTCCCTGCATAGGTCCCTTCCTACCCTCGCCCAGAGCCAGAACAGGAGCATGCACACAAAACCAGTGAGGGTATGTAACCTTTTGATATTTGCCAACTGGATTATTTATGAGTGTGTGAGTTGACTCCCAGCATGTAGGAGGGCCATGTGGAAGCCAGGTTCTTCTGGAGAGGGTGGATCTTCATGTATCCCGTGATGGATCTAAATATTTGCAACAGTTAGATCCCAGTTTGATGCTTTTATCACTTAATCATTATGAGCACTGTATGAATCATAAATTAGGATCATGTACATGTAAAGCAAAAAATGTGTAGAGCACTACAATTCAATAGTGTATGTGTTAGCCATGGGAATGTGCCCAGTAGGTAATTTTTCACATGGATTTATTTCAGGAACGCATCCTCATTCACAGCTGTGTTTAATTACAAGTATGTGCTTTAGTTCTATCAAAATGAGTAGGGTTTGAGGATATGCTTAAAGCTAAGAATGTGATTTTGGAGCATCCCTGACTTAGAGAAAAAGCTTGGGAAAATTGTCACAAAACATAGGCAGCAAAAAGCTTAGACTGTAAAGAAATGTAACTATGGAAATGTCCCTTCCCTTTTCAGAAAAAAGAATACAAATGTAGCCAGTTCTCTAAGTATGACTGCAAGCAACACTAAAGAAATACATTTAGAATGAGTTAAATCAATTGATGGCTATCCAGCCACAGAGAAAAATAATGTAATTGTAACTGTGAACAGCAAAATGGTTCTGCCTAATAGTTAAACATCAGTAAGCGCCACTGTGTCTAATAAAATGCAGATCTCATTATCTGTTTGTTATGTGCATCATGAGATAACTGTTCAAGTTGAAAAGTATAAAAATTCGATTTAATTCACTGACATTTTGGGTACAAGAGGGTCAGATTGGTCTTGTAACAAACAACAGCTTGGGGCATATGGAAAGGAGTGTAATTGAAGATAAGGCTTAGCAAGATGAGTGCAAAATGTAATAGAGTTCAAGGATACGTTAAACAAGTGTGTCCCGGCCTTCACACTGTAATCACCTACGTGTGCCATAAGGCAAACAGCAAATGTAATTGACTCCCTGAAGGAAGATCATTACAGCTTTGGTGCTTGCTGCCTCGTGCCATGATTTCTTCTATTTGCAACACTGAGAATTCAGACTTGGCAAGTCCTGGGTCCCTGAGGCTGCTCTAATTTATGTAAGGAACTCAGCAAGCTCTAAATAAACCCAGAGAAGTTTTCAGTGGCTTCTCAGAAGGTTGAACCTGTATCTGTGACACCACAGTGCCATAGATTAAAAATGACCAACATTGACATGAATATGGCAGAAGCCTCAGTGGTGAAAGAGTAGGACAGTCATTTAGGGAGGAGGATGGTCCTTTAAGCACATAGGAGAGCTACCAAGTTCAGGCTGTAGTATGCCAAAATCAAAAGAAATAAGCTTCTTCATAGCATGCTCTATTGGAGAGGTTCAATGTGATCACATTCTCTTGTGCGTGGTATGGCAGCTGTCCCTTAGCCCCAGTCCCTGGGCAGTTTCAACAACATCTGACCAGGCTGTAGAGGCATCAGGGATATGGTAGGGGTAAAAGAGCTTACTAGACGCTGAAGGAGCCATACTGTGAATTTAAACCTTACCTGGCCTCAGCCAGTTCACAGAGGAGTTATACCTTGAGACACAAATTGATCGTAAGCTTTCCTGATTCAGAGAACTATTTGTTCATATCTGAAGAGATGCAGCATATCTTTATTTAGGGACTTACAAAGCCTTTACTTCCCCAAAAGCCTCCTGGAAGCAAAAAAACAGAGTCAGAGCCATGACTGGCCTGAGTGTACAAGCAGTATGCCTGTGTTTGTTGTGAGCTTAGCTCTGCTGAGAGAAGTCTTGACAGTAAGACCTGTTTCTTTGAATCCCAGCTTCTGGTTAGTACTGAGTAGTTGAGATCATTAAAACAGACTTACTTTACATACAAAATCGATAGTTCTACCTTTTTTCTTTTTTGCATTGAAGGTTTGCAGACAATTAGGGTCTTAACTAACAAATGTGTTACTTCATAATGTTTTCTGCTTGGCATACTAAAGAGGCAGAGAGTTCTAGATATCAATCTCTAATTAATTAAGCTGGCTCCAAGGCCATGTTAAAATTATTGATCAACTAAGTACAGCAGTGGATTCTTCATCTCTTGATGTCTCCAGATCAAGATTCAATACATTTCAGGAAGTTTCACTTTGATTAATCAGTCACTCAAGACACTCAGCTCAGAGCAAAAGTATTTTGGATGAAACTTAAGGGCAAACTACAAGAAAGGCTGACCAGAAGATCTACTGGTTTATTCTGTCCCCAAGGCTGTTACCAGAATGCCGTCAAGACATATTTTCAAGAATGTTGGTGTATATTCTTTGTTTCATTTGAAAATATATGAGAAATAGATATCAGGTTCCTGCCACAGAAAAAGAGAGTAGTAGTCCAACCCAGCAACAATAACTACTTGTCTGTATAGTACAGTAACATTCACATGGAAGTACCGGGAGCCTCCCAAAGCTGCAAACACAATGTGTGACAAATGCAACCAGCTCTTCTATTTGTACCATATCACAGGCAGGTAAGTATGTTTACCTTTGTGTCCACATTTAAGGATGTGCAGGTCCATGCCTTTTGGCTACCCTGAAAATGCTGCTCTAAACTTCAGCATTTGGGAACGTCACAAAGCAGAAATGTGCTCCCAGGCTGGGGCTGGTTTTAGAGAAGAACAATGGAGTGATCAATTCTGCTCCCTGCGCTCTATGTGGAAGGTTCATCTAAGTGACCCCTGGCCTTGCACTCTGCAAGTTGGAGGAACTGCTCCAAAGATGATGGACTTGCTGGGAATTTATATCACCTAGGGAAAGTTCCCTGGCATTAGGACCCCATGGCTACATATGCACTTCTCTGGTGGCATAGGCAGCCAGACAGGCTTGTATAGCTGCTGCCCTTCATCCCCCACTCTGTGAACCCTGAGTCACTGCCCATGCTGAACCAGCACTGGGTTAACCAAGTCAGGAAAATGACCTGTGGAAAATGCAACTATTTTTAATAGGCTGTTCTCAGAAAGATCCGCATGGGTTGCCCCCCAGACACCAAAACTTGTGTGTAAGCGTAATGCTGAAAAAGGTGTAGAGACAGAAATGAGCGACCAGAACCAGGGGAGGTTTGTGGTGGTTTAAGTCAACTCAAGTGAGATTGCAGGCTGGAGGATCTAAGTTAGCAGCAGACAACTCTTCTGATTTCAGCAGCATGGAGCTATACTTTATGCTGCTTCAGGTGTTGCATAAATCTAGGTTCAAGGGACTAGATCAGATAATTAGCTTTCAGTAAGTTTGGCTCCTGTCAGTCAGATAACAGTCACAGCCTGTTTGAGAGGAGCCACAGAAGTATGGCAAACCCCACCAACCACCCAACCAACCAGACTACCATAGAAAGGAGGGAGGAAACCTGCTGCAGTGAGCTACCAGAACAGTAGAGCTGTGATGTGATGTCACATCTTGAAGCAAGTGTCTTCTGTCCATTTCTCCTTCTGGATAAGTAAAACAAACATTTAACTTTCTAGACCACGTATAGAAAGAGAGTGATGTGATGCAGAGATTTTATCATCTCAAATTTAGCCATAAGTGAACAATGCAGATCTCGGATAAGTACCCAGTCTTCATACTCTTTCATAACATGTTCTGGAATGCCACCAACTTCAGTTGCCTTTTTCTGCATTTATGCATTGATAACATACAAATAGATACAAGTGTTAGAGTTCTTTGAATCACATAATAAAGAATTGACGCAAGTAAAGCCACCTGGACACATTCCTGTGTAACCTGCTGTAGGTGTCCCTGCCTTGGCAGGGGGGCTGGATTAGGTGATCTCCAGAGGTCCCTTCCAACCCTAACAAGTCTGAGATTCTTTGAAGTTTGTTCCTTTCTACAAAAGCTCATTTTAGCAACTCCAAGTTTCATGAACTTTTTTTCCAGGCCTGCATGAATGAAAGGCCAGGTTTAAAGAACAATTTTCATTCTCCATTGTTTAGCTGATACTAATTTACCCAAATGGAAAGCCTGTCAATGAAATAAATCTTGACAAGCTACAAAGAAAGGCTATAAGGGTAATTACCCAACCATGTTTTGCAAGCATTTGTTCTTAACCTTGGAAAATATACAGAAACTGTCAGGTACTTTAGTAGGAGCAGAAGGAAAGACTTCTCCTGAGATGCAAAGAATAGATCCCATAAATTACAGTATCAGATTTTGTTTACGGCAAATTCTTTGGATTGGCCTATAGCACTTGTGAGGTGCAATGCAATCAGGTCCAGAACTCATTAAGTATCATAATGTTATATATAAATATTTATATATATATAGAGATAGATATGAAATATGTATGTATCCAGAAAATTTTATATAGAGAGTGTCATTGGTATTCTGAGGGAAAACCAAAGAAAGAACCAGCCTCATTTACAGAGCAGAAGATTTAGATCAGATATTAGGGAAGCCTTTCTAACCATAAGGAATTTTTATGACCCCAGAACAAGGTATCAGGAGGTTGTGTAGGTGTTATCACTGGAAGTTTTAAAGGAGAGGGATTAACTAGAGGTTCCTCCTGCTCTCCCCCATCCACGCTGGTAGCTCCTTTCAGTTGCATGTGTGGAGACTCTGCAGTTTTGACGAGTCCTGCATCAGTCTGCGTAATTAATTTCTTTATTAGCTAAAAACTACTGAGCAGCCCTCCCAGTAGACCTACTTCAAGTAAGCCATGTAACAATGTGGCACTATCTTACACTTGATGGAGAAGATCTTGGAGCAGGAGTAGCTTTAGACAAGAGTAACTAGTACAGTTAACACTGTGTACCATCCCGCTAGCTATATTTTGATAAAGGCATACCCAGCTGCAGCTTAGGGCATTTTTGTTATCCTCACAATGTGGCACACGGCATCTCATTCACCTTTCCCTGTGGGCTAATATGCCAAATGCTTTCCTTAGCAGCTAATAGAAAGGAGTGTATCTCCTCCTTTAATGCTATGATAAAAAATGTCCTTACATTATATGTGCTAATGAGAGCATTCTACTCCCCTGCTGATTTTTGCAGTTACAGTAAAGGTACACCTTGTTACTTGGCATTCACTAAACATTTTGCAACTATTATATTAAGAAAGAAAAATGTCAAGGAAATGAGAATGCATTCTCTGTGCAGTTCTGAAACTGGGAGAGAATTGAAAATGAAACTATCAGTTCCAAGAGAACTTTTAGGATTCAGTGTTACAGTACAGATAAAAAGAAAGTTTTTAATTATAAGTCATATTTACCATTGCAAATAGTCCCACTGAAGGAAAGAGGAGAAATGCGTAGACAGTTCAAGCCAAAGCAGAGCCCTTCATGTACCTATTTTGCATATTTAGGTTTACATTATAAAGCCAGATTCTTATTCATGCTGAGAAAACTGTCCAGGGACAATGCAGGAAGCATGCCTTCTGGGACTGCTCAATAACTTCCCAGACATATTGAAACTAACACTGGCTTTCTGTACAAAACTGCATACTTTGTGAAGATATATTTTATTGGAATAGTAACATCTAGAGAGCCAGCTGCTACCAAACGAGCATGTATTATTAACAAAGGACTTGGAAAGCCTTCTGCTCACTGAGGTAAAACAAACACACAATTTAATCTAAGCTTTGAATTTAATTAACTGCAAGAAAAAAATCAAACTGTTGTTTTTTCACAAGCAATTATGCCTAAATATTATATTGGAGGTGCATATGAATTTTTCATATAATCATTTGTGCACACAAATAAGGCATTTATGTAAGCAAAGGCTAATTGCACAAATCTTGTCAATTCAATGGGCTTTCACTTTGTGCAAGCAACGCCCGCTGCAAAAGAGAGATCACTTTACAGCTTTTCTGTAACACAGCCATAAACTATGTACAGAGCTCTCATAGTCAAGACATACTAGATACTGTGCTTGGTGTGTTTAGAGTACAGATAATGTTCAGTTCACTGTGTACAGTGGTGATGTGCACAACCTCTGTTCACTCTATTCACTAGAAGTAAGCCCAGAAATAAACTTGTATTAAGGTGTAACTGATCTCAAGAGTGGTTGCTCCTTTGCGATTATACTACTGTGGCAGTATCAGAGCAGAGACTGTACCTAAGAGTCCAATCTTGGATGTTTCTTGGGTAGATTACGACTCTACCATGGCTTGGCTTTCACAGGAGTGAAGTTCCTTTGAACTACTCTCATCCCTGTGTGTTGTGATCAGACCTATCAACAGTCTCTTGGCTCTCCCTGTGGCTGGACAGCATGTAAGTCTACTAGTGAGAATATATGTATGTATATATATACATATGTATGTGTGTGTATATTTATATATTTGCATACATATATATCCAGCAGCTTCTCTCAGACACTCAGTCTGTCCAGTAGCTGAGCTCTCGATCCCAGACTCCCCAGTTGCTGGCATCTGGACATATGATCCCTGAAGCAACAGCCCTACTCCAGTTAGTTTTACGATGTCAGACATGTGCAAATGGCCATGACTTCTCAGGTACCCCTTGTGCTCTTGCCCCTTGAGATACACACCCAGAGCTGGCCCTTGGAAACCAACTTACCCCTTTCACTCCCAGGGCACTTCACCTGTTCACTGCCAGGTCCAGCTTGACCTGGGGCTGCTGACTGCTGGTACAGACCTAGGAGGGGCCAGGACAAGGTGGTGGTACCTTAGTTTGGATTCCTACCTGCCAGTATGCCCCTTTGATCCCCTGGCTTGTGCAGGTGGGCTTTCGATGGGCCAATGGTTCCTAGAATGGGCCTGGGAGCAGCCTGGCAGAGTATTTTTTTTTGGCTCCCCCTCCTGCCATTGTTCCTCTGAGCTTTTGCAGATGAGCATTACCAGGAAAGATGGAGAGGACTTTTTACAAGGACATGTAGTGATAGGACAGGAGGCAATGGCTTTAAACTAAGAGAGGGTACATTTAGATTAGGTATTAGGAAGAAGTTCTTCACTGTAAGGGTGAGGAAGCACTGGCACAGGTTGCCTAGAGAAGCTGTGGCTGCCCCATCCCTGGCAGTGTTCAAGGCCAGGTTGGACTGGACTTCGAGCAACCTAGTCTAGTGGAATATATCCCCGTCCATGGCAGGGGGGTTGGAACGAGATGACCTTAAGGGTCCCTGCCAATGCAAACCATTCTATGATAGATACAGGTTAGCACTTTGTTCTTCCCCTTGCTATGTCTAAGCAGTGGAGCCAACCCACTGATTTGATTCTTAGGTCCTTGTGCCAACCTGTTAGCAGAACCCAGAATTTATTTCTGGTAAATACCTGGGATATTTTTCTTCTTCAATAAGATACTTTTTCAATCTATTTTTCTGTTCTTATGTTTCATGAACTAGATCATGTGCAAAATGTAAAAATTGGAGCTATTCATTTTTGTTAGAAATAGTCTAATTACTAGAATTTAAATAACTTCTTGACAGGTGACTCATGAAATACATAAGGACTTGAAAAATATGTTCATTAATTTAATTCAACTGCTTATTTAGAAGATAATTAACTGGAATAATTTGTGATTCATGTGAGTAGTCTTTTCTCCTGGGAGTGGTCAACTTGAAGCTAACAAAACTGTGGAAAAAAGAAAGATACTTCTGCATGAGAAGATTTACTATCACTGCTGGTAATAAAACGGCCACTCTATGTGACCAAAAATCCAATACTGAGACTTACAAAATTACTTCTTAGAGGACACTAAGAGTGGTGGGTGTTCAAGCTTCTACCAGGGAATTTTTCTGTAGACCTGTTGCTGCGCATTGATTCAAGGCACAAACACTTATGCTTTGGCTGTGCCTAACAGCTGGTTACCTACCTGACAGCTACTCAAGCTCAGGCAAGCTTTCCCGAGTATTCCTTTCATCAAGCACAGCTATGGGGTTCTGTCCAGGAGCTGCTTTCAGGGATCACCCCTTTTGTAGAAGGAGGATGTGATGGCCTTATTCTTCCCATTTTTATCAAAACCCCGTGGTTAAATAACACACAGAAGATGTAGGCATCCAGCAGCCACACCTGCCTTATGCCTCAGTGAAGTTGCTTTTATCCATTCAGGAAGAGGAGGAGAGACCCAAATGTCCATATCCCACATCCCAGGTCAGGGCTCCAATAATTTTATCTTTGCTTTCCAGGACTGAATTTATAAAACCAGTTTCTTTTGGTAAAGGTATTTTAGTTAATTCTTAGCCTCTCTAATTCTCCCCACTGCACTCCTCTTCCATAGTGTGAAAAGTTAAACTTCAGTCTTGGATTTTTGTTATAATTTGTCGAAAAGAACAATTCTGGTTTAGGCTGACACCTTATTAATGGGTAGATTTTTTGTGGAAACTGCTTTTGCAACGGATTTCAGTGATTTAATGCAGCAATCTGCCCTTGTGTTGCTAATACACTATATATTGCAGAGAATTTTCAAATTGTTGGGATTTAAAATACCAAATTTATCTCATGTTGCTCTGTTTTGACTAGATGAACAAACAGAAGATCAAAAGGGACCCGACCTGACGCTGCAATAGCACAATTTCAGATGAAGGCTTGGGAAGGGGCATTATTATAAAAAAACCCATGCAGAGCATGCTTGTCCTTTGTCAGCATTAGCATAGTGCCTCATTCCACATACTTGTAATCTTGGAGTCGTACAAAGAACTAAAAATAATGTGGCTATGGTAAATCCAAAGGATAGGAAAGCCAGGGGAACTCATTAGAGTAACAAAGAAAATAGGCCAAGGAGGGAAATCGAGAGGACAAATCACTTTGGTTTTCTTTGTGTGGAGTGGGAATATACAATAGCATATGAGATTAGATATAAGAAAAGTACTCTCATGAGAAGGGGCAATTTAGCAATCACACTGAGAAAGAAGATGAACTCCAGTAATGAATGACATCATTAAAAGAATTCAGAGAAAAATGTGGAACAGAAACTGAGAGACAGCGACATTTATGAAAGAAGAGAGATGAGAATTACCAGTGCTGGAAGATGCAGATGATTACAGAGGCGCTGAAATCTAAAAGGAAAGGAAGCTCAGGAAGCAATGGTGTTAATGATATCTGATAGATTGAGAAGAGTAAGAAGAAATATTTCTCTGCAGGTGAATGAAGATTTTGGTCAAACTAGTTCTAATTCAGTGGGAAGAAGTAAAAATGGATCAAAAATGGAGGTGGAAAGAGTGAAAATTATGGAACAAAGAAAGCAAGGACAGGACCTGGTGGCCTGGACGGTGGCTATAAAGGAAGGCAAGGCTCAGAGAAGTGTTTTTCAATGACAGTCCAGGAAATACCTGAGACAGAAGAAAGTGACCATGTCGTGGTTTAAGCCTCTCAGCCATGCAGTTTGCTCACTCACTTCCCCCTCTTGAATGCAACTTCCACTGCGTGGCTGAGAGGCTAAAACCACGACAGATGATAAACAGAATTATTAGAAAACATAGAAAGTGAGATAAGAATATGAATTATTGGATGAAATGGATAAAGAGATTTAAAAGCAGATGGCTATTTCTACTTTTTCCCCCTGTAGTATGAAAAAAGTTGTATGAGTTCTCAACTGGGTTTTCACTAAAAAAGTAAATTGTCACTGGAGGAGCAATACAATACAATCTGCAACCAAAGGGTGAGATGTCTTTCTGGAGTAGGAAAAGAATGGGCGATAGGCTGCGTATTTCTTACGTAGCTGGAGGTAAAAGGGGTAGATGCCCTGTGGAGATCCAGGAGACCAGAAGAAAGACAGATGAAGCTCCTTCCATGAAAAGGGACAAGAAATAAATCAAGAATTTTTATCAATTTCACTTCAACTCCCCCCACAAATACTGGATAAACAAAAGTATTAAATACTTAATAGGCAGATTAATAGTTTCAATAATACTAAAAAGAAAGAAATCTAATTTTGTACTGGGAAAGTGTGACCGGCCATGTATATAGGAGGCATACAGTAAGTGTTCTGTATTTTTATTTGAGTAAGCCTTTTGGTTCCATCTTGTAACATCACTCTTAAGTATGGGAGGGGAATATTGTCCATGTAAAAGTATTAGGAGGGGTCCAAAACTCATTTTGAAAGCATATCAAGGGGGGAAGACTTATCTGGCCATGTTGATGTTTGAAATACACCAGATGAATCAGACTCTGAAAGTACTCATTTCTCTCTGTTGACTATAAAGGTAATTTATGTAAAGTGGTGATTTATGGTTTCTGATCAGTTATCTAAAGTTAGATGAGATACTTTCCCCTCTAGGTTTTAATGGCGTACTATCACCATAGAAGGATGCTTTAAGTAGGTTTTTGAAGGAAAATGTCTTAATTTCTTTAGTAGTCAGTCTGTTCATTAATGGGCTGGATACTGGAATACATATTACGTCTATTGGATTGCACACACTCGCAGCAGGAAGGGTAATATGGGTTTGTTTGTTTTCTGTAAGTGTTGAATCTTGGGAAGTTCTTAATGAACTGAAAAATGGTTTGAAACTGGGAAGTGCAGAATGCTGTAACGTGTACAGCACATATACAGTCTGTTAGTGCTTGCAGTGATGAGTTACAGAACCACAGACCGGTTAGGGCCGGAAGGGACCTTAAAGCTCACTCAGTTCGAACCCCTTGCCACGGGCAGGGACACTTTCCACTAGACCAGACTGCACAAAACCCCGTCCAACCTGGCTGCTGCTTGAATTCCCCCCATAAACAGAGATGAAAGCCTGGAATAGTGAAGAAAATGGAGTTGTGAATGCTCCATCGCTGGCAGTGTTCAAGGCCAGGTTGGACAGAGCCTTGGTTGGTATGGTTTAGTGTGAGGTGTCCCTGCCTATGGCAGGGGGGTTGGAACTGGATGATCTTAAGGTCCTTTCCAACCCATCCCCTTACTCCTCGCTTTCCTCACGTTTATAGTACGAGAAGTGTGGCTCCAGCCTAACGCCGGCCGCAAGACCCACGCAAGGCCCGGCTCAGGCACCAAGGCTCAGGGCGGACACTGGACCCTGCCACCTGAGAGGGCCGCCGGCCGCAGCTCATTGGTCATCCCGGCCCGGTGAAGGCCCCTCCGCCGGCCGGGTGCCCGCCTGCGGGACGCGGATGGACGCGAAGAACAGCGCGGGCTGCGGCCATCCCCGCGGAGGAACCCCACCGCGGCAGCCACCACCTCCTCCCCGGCGGGGACGCGGGCGGAGCCTCCGGGGCGGGGCGGGGCCTGGGGCGGTCCCGAGGGGCAGGGCTGCCGGGCGGCGCGCTCCCTTCCCCCTCGCCTCGCCTGTTTGCCAATGGGCGGGTCTGGGCATCCCCGCTGCCCGCCTCCGTCGTTCGGGCCGAGTCCATTGCGTTCCTGCGGGGGAAGCTTCGGACCCGGATGCTGATTGCCGGTCCGGTTCGGAGAGAGGAAGACGAGCAGGGATAGGCCAGTGGATTAGGAACGGGCGCTGTCGTGCGGCAGTGGGGGTGTCTGATCGGGCGGGGGGAGCCGCTTCGTCCGTGCGGCTCTCCCCTCCCCCTTACATCCCCTCTGCGTCCCGGCGGGGGATGGTGTATCCCGCAGCGCGCGCCTTGCTCGCGCGGTTCGGCGGCTCGGCGGCAGGGGGAGGGGACGGGAGACCCGGGCCCCGCCGGTCCTCCACCGTGAGCGCGGGG
>JAOEHY010016632.1:0-16965 GCA_025447955.1 Psilopsiagon aurifrons | reverse complement strand
GATATGAAGAAGAAATTCTTTACTGTGAGGGTGGTGAGGCACTGGAATGGGTTGCCCAGGGAAGTTGTGAATGCTCCGTCGCTGGCAGTGTTCAAGGCTGGGTTGGACATAGCCTTGGGTGATAAGGTTTAGTGTGAAGTGTCCCTGGGCATGGCAGGGGTGTTGGAACTAGATGATCTTGGGGTCCTTTCCAACCCTAACTATTCTATGATCCTATGATTCTAGTGGAGTTGATTAGGTCAGCCTCTGTACTGTGCAGAATGGGCTGCACTGCTTCCAAGATCAGGTCATGTTTGGCCACTTTCTCATCATGAGGAATGCCTGAATTGAGAAGTCCTGAGAATCTGAAGTGCTTCTGTGGCTGGCTCGCCTGATTAAACACTGTGGCCTCCAGTGTGCTGCTCTCTGAAATGGTTTGGTGGTGTGACAGAGTGTTACGTGGAGGCCAGGACTAGCTCCTGTCTGTGCTGTGAGGCCTTGGGAGCAGAAAGCACTGCGGAGGGCAGAGCTGAGCCAGAGTAAGGAGGTGCATGGTGCTGAGCTTGGGGCAGCTCTTGGTGGATGCTGTTTCCCCCCATTCTCCAGGTGCCTTCTGAGGTAACCTGGGAACAACCTAAAAAGAGGAGAGTTTACTGTTTGTGTTTTGAGGCAGAAAGCAGAAATTCTAAATTGAGCTCCACAAATAATAGCTTTTAAAACCGATTCTTATAGTGAGATGTTGTTCCATTACTAATATAAAAGATTACCTATACATTTTGTGCTTTTTGCTTCTTCATGTACAAATGGTTGCTAGCTTGTTTCTGAGAAGTTTCCTCTTTTGCCTATTGGGGAGGAGCACGCTTTGATCAGATTAAATTTCCAAATGGCTTCATGGAGAAACCAATTATCTTAATAAATATTAAAACAGGCTTAGCACAAGTGAGCACTCTAATCAAAACAAATCCAAGAGTAAGGAGGAAAAAAAAAAAGAAAGTAATTTATTCAGGTGAATAACTGCATATTCACTACCTATTGAAACATATGCAGTATGAACTAGAAGGGAAACAAAAGCCTGGATCTGTGCCTAGATGTTCCTTGGCAAATGAAGGAAAATTAGGATGCTGGCTCTCAACTTCAAATCCATTCCACTGGGATGTGCACTTCTCTACTCATACCTTACAGGGTGTGATGAGTACATGTCAGCTATTACTTTTTTTTTTTTTAATAAATGCTTCTTCTCCATTCCCAGAAGTTGTAGACCCAAACCATTGTGCTCTTGTAGCAGCAGTTAAAATCAGTATTTTATGTGTAAAGAGGTAAGAAGTAGTGTAGTGCAGCATAAAGACTTTGAGCAGGATATCTGGTTAGCTCTTGGTTTATTATGATTTTTTTCATGCCCATTGTTGTCCTTCTTAGTTTTGAACTATTCCTCTCTTTTCTTTCAACACAGATTTTACTGAGAAAGGACAAACTTTATGTGCACCAAAAAAAGAAATTTCATTAACGGGTATAAGCTAATACTTGAACTGTGGAATTTTTACAATGATCATTTTGGGGCTTTTTGGCATTTTATTTTCTCTTTACAGGTATATGGTTGATACTAGTATAGGTGAAGTTCCTTAATTGGGCCAGTACAGCTTTTCAGGCCAGGCACTACTTAAACTGAAGAAGTCATGTTCTGAGAAGAGTTTTGAAGTTGACAGGGGCTAGACTGGGAGAAGTCTTTTTCATACCACTTTAAATAATTGTATGGCATTTTTATCTACCATATTTATAGTACTTAAACGTACCACCTGAAACCAGTGTAACTTTTTGCATAAGCAGACTCTTTGCTTAAACTAATGCAGAATTGTTTTGATGTAACAAAAAAAACCACCCCAACCATAATTCTAACTAGCTGTAACTTTTTTCTCACGCTGTATGATGGATATGGGTGTTCAGTTTTCATTGTGTTCACCCCTGTTTTTAGCCTTTCCTTAAACAAACAGTTCAGTGGGGCTTGTAACTTGTGCAAGGCTGTGCAAGACAAAGAGCTTCTGTGGTTGGGCTGTTCTTAAATATCAGCTATTTTCAGAAATGCTTTATTTTGATTCAGCTTTTCCCACTGGAATTACAGCATCTTCTGTTACCTTATGGTTACCTGGATTTCATGCAAGAAGGTACCCTGTGGTTTAGGAGATCTGTCTGTAAAATGGAAGCATTCTCTCCTGTTCTTGACTGCGTGGTAGCAAGAACAGCAAGCTTGCAATCAATTTTCTTGGTTATTTTGGAGTAAGTCTTTTGTAGTTTGATGTAACACACATTCATCCACTGCAGAAAAAAAAAATAAAGTCAATTAAAAAAAAAAAAATTAGTTTTAAAGATAAGTACTTAAGTTAGGAAATGCCAGAACGGTCTCTCTCTGAGCGATGAAGTTTTCATCCTTGTTTTTCTGCTTAGCATTGATGCTTTATAATAGCCTGACACAACTTTTTGAGGGATTCTCTTTCTCAACGTCTTCTATGTCCTGTTCAGTGTACAGGGTAGGTAGTAATTGCTTAAGGACCAACTGTTTAATATTCTGTTAGATGAATATAGCACCTTGCTCTCTGCTGTTCCCTGTTGCATTCTGTAGCAAAGAGAGTGTGCCCAGCAGGTCTCAAGGGATAGACATCTATCCCTGTCAGGTTTTGGAGGACAGGTGTTGTACCAGTTTCATCCTCAAGATCATTATGAAGTGAAAATCTATTTATGAATATTAAAAGAGAAAAGGTAATATCAGTTGGCTTTTTAAACATTTGATGTAACCATTTTTCTCTTCTCTCTACACTCCACAACCTTCTCTGTTACTTTTATTCAAATAAAAATGAGTTCCGTTTTGTGGGGGCTGGACTGAATTCATCAAACAGATCTCTATACTTGAGCTGAGAGAAAACTGAGCTTTTGAACCAGCATCTTCTATATTGGCCTAGGAAAATTAGAAGTAAGATGTGCTTTGTAAGATGTGAGGTGTTTTGAATTTTCTGAGGACAGAGCAGTAGAGTGAGACACTTCAGTTCCAGCTCTTTAAGTTAGTAGCTTAGAGGGCACATGTTCTACTGTTTTTTGTTTCTTACTCCTCTAAATCACTTAGTCTTCCATCTCTTCTTTCCCAATGTGTCTTTGTTAGAATGTTTTCCTCTGTCAAGGCAGTGCGTATAACTTTTCTGCTTGCAGACCCTTCTTATACCGTGGAGGTGTTAGACATGATCTTTCCTTGGTTCATCTGTCTGGCTGCACTGTTACAGAGCAGCTGAGTGGCTTCTTCAAACTCACTCATGCTCTGGAATGGTATATTGATTTGATCTAGAAATACTGGAACCAGTGTGTTTGATAAAGGTTGAATTCTTCTCTTAGCTGTTAGCTGAACATTAACCTTTTTTTTCTTTTCTTTCCCCATCAAAAGTAAGTAAGTGGCCAGATCTGGAAGAATCCCTGTGAAGACTGCGATGTACAGTTAGGATGTCACCTTTTCTAAGGTGACCATTTGATTACCTTTTTTAAACTTCAAGCTCTTCTTTTAAAGTATATTGAAACACTTGCAAAATTACCATATGAAAAAAAAAACACTGAGAAGGATTTTCTTCTCAGTGAGGCAAAATTGTTTTGACGTGTTTTTTGAGAAATACATGTTTTGAAAAAATTTGGCATTTTCCGGATTTCTGCCCCAGCCTGAATTATTTTTGGAAAGTAAATCTTCAACTTGAATGACTGGAATACTGGAGAGGTTAAAACAGTGTCAGTCAGGTTTTAAATGGGATGCGTTTGGCAATTTCAGAAGGAGTGCTAGCCACTTACAGGACAACCAAGAGAGAAGGTCATATTCATTCCTCTCGCATGTTAGTGTGTTCTTGCATTAAAGTTCTTCTGAAATAAAAGGTGTGAAAAATTGTTGACTTCTCTGTTTTCTCTTTTGGGTTTAGGTTATTCAGCTTCTGAAAGCTGGGAAAGCAAAGGAAGTTTCTTACAATGCACTGGCTTCACATATTATTTCAGAAGATGGGGACAATCCAGAAGTTGGAGAATCTCGTGAAGTTTTTGATCTCCCTGTGGTAAAGGTGAATGACTCATGAATGGTACTGTCAAAGTACTGACATGAATATTTAATTGTTGCAGCAGAAAATACTCATGCTTGGATGATGACCAAATGAAACATATCTTTAAAGGTTGTTTGTTTTTTTTTTGGTTCACAAACATTTTTATCCTGACTGGTAGACTTCTGTTACAATTCTGTTCCCTCCTTTCTCTTGTTGCTCTGTATCTGTCAGTGGTTGGGGCTTTTTTTGTCTTGTTTTCTTTTCTTTTTTTTCCATATTCTTCCTTCAGTGATCTGTGAGATGGTGTCCTATTAACTGTACTTTGGAGATGTTTCTGATCAGAAGGTTATTATGAGCTGTTGGCAATGGAAACCTTCAATTTAGAAGAAGTAGTAGTCTGCTGAGCTTTTTTTTAAACATATAATTGCAATGTGTAAAATGATTTTCTTGATTCTGCATATGTATACTGTGGTATTTTTAAACAGCAGGAATTTGTAGAAAAATGGAGTCTTCTTTCAATTATTCAAGTTTTTTGTTTTTTTTTTTCCCCTACTTGTACTGGAATTACTGGTATTTTGTTACTGTCTTAGATTGTTTTTCTAGTGAAAGAGTCTGGTCTTCACGTTTGAAAATGTTAACTTGTCTCTCTGCAAGTAATGAGAAATTATTTGCAGAAACCCCACTAGTATTTCACTGCCAATACCTTAGAGTACATGATTTCGGGTTATTTCTTCCACATGGTTGCAGGTGGCAGTAGAGAATTTTGATAGTTCATGTCATGAGAGTTCACCTGTCAGTGTAAAAATATGAATTAATTAAAAAAAAAGGAAAGTTGTTTAGCTAGAGACCTTGTGGCTCTAGTGGGTGTGCTGATTAATTTTTAATTCCATTCTCTGAAGTGTTCTGTGGCATAATTGTAATCTTATAAACAAGAAGGCTGCTGCCATTCTCAAGTGGAGGAAGGACATCAGCGTCCTAACAGTGCTTTTTGCTTTCTAATGCCATTTACTTTAATAATTTAATTTGATTTATATCTTCTACTAGCAGAATTTTTTAATTTGCCAAATGAGAGCAAGTCTTTCAGTAATGGTACTTAGCTTGACCTGAAAACAGTCACAGCATGATTCGTAATCAAGAAGATTAGACTGAGTATTAAGTCAGAGGCAGAGGTAGCTTGTTAAAGAGAATAAGGAAGAGAAAACGTTGAGGGAGCAAAATGGAAAATACCTCCTTTTTTCTTGTTGTTTCCCCTGAGGATTGAGGAGTTATGAGTGAAATGGTTTTAGTCAGTTTTTTTTGTGTATGCCTTCTTTGGAGAGAAAGAGAACCGCAAGAATTCAGATACCATAAACATAGTTACCACAGTGTGTTTTGGTTTTGTTTATATTTTGGTGAAAAGTAATCTCATACTGAATGTGATGGCATTTTTTTCCCCTTTTTCCCTTACATACTGTATTGGGACCACTGTCCTACATCTTCTCCATTTGAGCCCTTCTGTCCTAGAATACTGTCAGTTAGGGGCTTGCATGCTTAGCAGCCAGCGTTGCTGCGCCTTCAGAAACTTCTTTCTATGTAAGGTTCTTGACTTCATGGGATGACTGTAAGATAGAGGGGTTTGTGTTGTTGGTTTGTGGTTTGTTTAGGGTTTTTTCCATTTTTGTGGGTTTTTTGAGCAGGGAGAACTGAAAAAAGAGGATGAATAAATACTATAAATGGCACAATAGAAGGGCAAAACACAAGCAGTCTTGCTCCCATATTGCTGCATGACCTGTAAGCAATCTCAGAAGTAAATCAGAACAGTCTTTTTTTTGTAAAGGCCTAATACAATGTCTGAAAGACTTTCAAACTGGGAGATACATACTGAAACTGGCTATAGTATGAACTTGGGAGGTAATTCATATTTCATACATGCAGATCAAGGTTTTTAATATGTCGTGGTTTTTTATTTTTCAGCCTTCCTGGGTGATCTTGTCTGTTCGCTGTGGAGCTCTTCTACCGTATCCTTTATGTTCAGATTTGAATCAGTTCTATAAGGAAACATCCTCACAACAACTGAAGTATCAAGGGTTGTTATTAGAGAAAGATTGAGTCACTTTGAGAGATGTATGCAGAACTCTATGTACACTGGAGAATCTGTTCATTTCAGCTGCACTTTTCAGAGTGGTACAGAGCAGTATCTGGACATTTCAGTTTATCTACTTGAGGTAATCTGTGACTTTATTGTATAAACAGAGCCTGCGCTCTACATCCAGTTCAAATGAAAAGGAAGTGCTAGGATTAGTTCATTTTGGGAGTCTAACCAATGCTGATGCTGTCTCCATAATGCCAAGTTATGATGAGTTGCTATTCCAGTCCTATTTCTTAGGTGGATGTACTTTATGTGTAACTAGTGACTTGCTGCTAGTGGATGGTAACTGTTAACCACGAACTAGTTTTATTGTCTGTTTAAAGCTCCCATGAAACTCTGCCAGATTCTTAAGACACGTTTTTGCTGCAGTTTTCTACTTGTGATTGGGTGACATTCAAGATTTGTAAGGAGTTAACGCTTGGACTTGATGATCTTAAAGGTCTTTTTCCAATCTAAACTATTCTGTGAATCTGTGAATCTATGTTAAAATAAGGGAGTCAAGACTGTTCAAAGTATGTACAGCTTAAGTTTTTAAAATTAAGAGATGGGTTTCGTCTGCCAAGATTGCAGTGTGCTTGAATCTTCTTGTCTTACTTCATTTTTCCTGTGCCTCTTGCTATTTTGGATGTTTACTAGGCATTTGCAAGAAAACTATCATCAAATGCACTCAAAGCATTTTAGCTGGAAGTTCATAATTAACTGTGAGAGGATCCAGGAAAAATGCTAGAGTGCAGCAAGTGGGGGACAAATGAGAGCTCATAGTGGAATGGCCTATTCTGCCTTTTGTGGAAGTAGGCTTAAATAAGGGATAAATATTCTATAACTCATATCAACATTGCACTGTAAATAACATTTTAAAAACAGTGTCAGTATTCCCATTTTCGAGATAGTCTGTCCCAGCCTTTGGTAGACCCTTGTTGTTTGTATTTGGCTTGATCTAGTTATTATCTTGTTTTTTGTTTGGAGCATTTATTCTTGCATAGGGATGACATTTTTTTTTGCTCTTCTTGTTGCATACTACCATTTCTTCTTCCCCTCAGTTTTTATATTGGACCATAGGAATGGTGAGAATGGCTAGAAAAAAATTCATGCATTTTTTTTTCTCACTCCATTCGTGATAAAGATTTTATGTATCGAAAAACTGAAGCAGAGCAATGCATTTCAGCACAGATACAGATTCTGGGGAGGGACTCTTCTATTAGGGACTGTAGTGAGAGGACAAGGGATGACGGGTTCAAACTTAAACAGGGGAAGTTTAGATTGAATATAAGGAAGAAGTTCTTGACTGTAAGGGTGGTGGGGCACTGGAATGGGTTGCCCAGGGAAGCTGTGAATGCTCCATCCCTGGCAGTGTTCAAGGCCGGGTTGGGCAGAGGCTTGGGTGATATGGTTTAGTGTAAGGTGTCCTGCCCATGACAGGGGATTGGAACTAGATGATCTTAAGGTCCTTTCCAATCCTAATGATTCTATCATTCTATATGAGTGGATGATTGCACCAGACAATTCCAGGGCTAGGGAGTTATGCAGTCAGGCATGAGATCTCATTCTTGGAATGAGATTAGCAAGTAGTTTTATCTGTAATGGAAAAAAAGAGGTGGTAGACACAAGGATCCCTGTGTTTGTGTTAGGAATTCAGGTATTAATATGTGTCAGTAATTCAGAATTTGTGTTTTATACCCAGTATTTCAAGGTATGCACCCTTGCATCTTGCTATGTCTCCACTGTTTTAGAAAGAACCTCTATTTTCTCTACTTCCCCAAGAGAATTCAGCTCAGGAAGTGTACTGTAGGAAGAGAAAGCATCAAATTCATCAGGTAAAATATAGTGAGGTTTTCACAACTATTTCGATCACAACAGTCGACATGTCGCATAGGATTCAGGAGTTAATGTGAAACACTTGCCCTGGTTATAGATAGTTTTCTGACTGATGCAGAAGAAAGTTTTCCATGAATGACCTGGCTTCCAAATGGAAAAAATGCACCAATCATTACGTGGCAAAATCCAAATTAGCAGGGCTACTGCTGTATTAAAAATAATTTGATTATTGTGATGTGATCTGGACTAGTGATTTTTGTCTTTTGCATCATGAAATGTCCTTTCATCATCAGGATGGGAATGTATAGTTGCTTATGTCACATGTCTGTAAGCCTGTTCCTGAGGGCTGGTTGAAAAAATAATAAAATAACTTGGCATTACCTGCTTTTTCATGCTTCAGTCATCTGGCATTACGTTATCAGTGGTGTTCTTTCCTAGGGAGAAGTTGTGTTATTAGAAAATTGGTTTTCCATCTGAAACCGGGGATTTTTCAAAGGGTACTTCTACAAGCTGATATAATTACATACCAAGAAGAGAAATCCACAGATAAAACCACTGAGTGATGCAGTCCATAACTAAATTGTGGCAATAAGTGTGTGAATGTAGCTCTCAATGGCTATGGCTCAGGAAGTCTTTATTGTGAGTGTATGGGAATGGCCAAGTAAAAAGACCAGATCTCAATAGTATCATATTCTTGAGTTGCATGGAAGTAGGAAGGTTGTACAGCTGTCGGCAGTAAGCATGTCCTCGGACCTTTGCCTTAATTCTGTCTAGCACTTCATGTCCTTACAACCTGGTGATTTTAGATTATATTTTGAGCCTTACAGTGCTCACTAAAATAGATTGTTAAGTCTTAACTTTGTTCTGTTTTGGTCTCTTTGTGACTTCTAGCACTGTGGCATCTGGCCTTTCATTAGGATTTTAGGTTCTACTACCATAATGAAAAAAGCTACAGTAGTTGATAGGAATGCTATCTTTTTGGACCCTGTTTAGGTAGAGGTTTGAGATTCTACATTTTTGTTTTTATGTTTTAATTTGGAGATGTAATGCTTAGTGCTGTCATTGAATTTCTGAAGAAACAAGTCCTAGAAACATCTTCTATTGGTTAGATGTATGAATCTAATAAAAGCCATAAAGATTTTATTTTTGCTTTCTAATTCTGGTACTTACTTGATGGGCATTTTCCTGTTGGTTGTTGAAGGTGAAGTTTAATGTAGAAGGACTTAATACAATATAAAAGCATAATATTTTTGCCAGTTTATTGTAAATACATTTTAACATCCCACTGTGAAAATTGTCTTCACCAGAGGAACTTCAGAAGGCAGAGTGATCTGTTCCCTGCCAGCTGATGTTCACATAATCTGACCTGCAGTTGAAGGGAACTAACAGGAAAATTAATGAGGGAGCGGCCTTTGTGAAGAAGGAAGGGAAGTTTCATGTGTGAAAACCTCCATGATGCCATAAAGAGGCCTGGTGATTTCTTTTTTAGTTCTTTTGATAGTAGCAAAAGCAAGAGGAAAGTTTGTTTTTTTGTTTTTTCACAGTCTTGAAAGAGGGTTGCAGCCCTTCTTAATTTTTTGTTGCTGGGAGGTAAAAAAGAGTGAGTTTTGTTTCATTTCCCTCTTGTTTTCCAGACTCACAGGGAAGATAATTGTTGCACTACTTGTAAACTGTTTTAGGAAGGTTTCACTTCTATTCTTTGGAGAGTGAAAGCTGTAGTCAGACTGATGGACCCCTTAAATGCCAAGCTATTGCTGTTTACATGCTAGGAGCAGATGTTAAGGCAGGGAGTGGACAACTGTACACATTTGACAGTTCCATTACTGAATCTCTACCTTAGATGAGATACTGAGCAACACAGTGAAATTTAGGGTGTTCATCTGATTTGAACTTTTTGGTAATGGTAATCTAATCTTATATTTTAAAGTGTTCTGGGCTTTGTCCTCTTGTTGAGGGTTGTCTTTTCTGGGTCTCAAGATAAAATATATTGCTGATGCATCTGTCAGTAGCCCAGGGAAAATAATTTTGTTTTGAGAACCTCAGTGTGGACTGGTAACACAGTGCACATCTGGTTCTTTAGCTGTTTTTTCCAACAAGATGTGCATGTATCATAAACAGAAATCATATGAAAGTATAGAAAAAGGAGAAGAGACTTATGAAAGTCAGATGGTCTGTCTGTCTTTCCCAGGTCGCTTCTGTCAAATCATTCTCTCTCCTGTTTCACAAGGCCCCTCCCATAGTGGAGATTTCATAGCCATTTGCCAGTCAGCTTGCAGTGCTTGGCTGTTGTGTTGCTAGGTTTAACCCCATTACCATGCTGCAGTCTAACCCTGTTTTGATTCATCTGAGCCACTCTGAACTGGTAGAACAATCATAGAATTCCTAGAGTTCAGGTTTGAAAAGAGCTTCAAGATCTTCGAGTCCAGCCATTAACCTAGCACTGCAAATCCACCGTTCAGCCATGTCCCTGGGTGCCACATCTACATATGTTGCAAATATCTCCAGGGATGGTGATTCCACCACTTCCCTGGGCAGCCTGTTCCAACGCTTGGCACCCCTTTTGGTTAAGAAGTTTTTCCTGATGTCCAATCTAGATCTTCCCTTGGGGAACTTGAGGATGTTTTGTCTTGTCTTACTGCTTGTTACTTGGGAGAAGAGACTGACTCCCACCTCACTGCAGCCTCCTTTCCAGCAGTTGTAGAGTGATAAGGTCCCCGATAAGCCTTGTTTTCTCCAGGCTGAACAACCCGAGTTCCCTCAGCTGCTCCTCTTAAGACTCATTCTCCAGACCCTTCACCAGCTTCATTACTCTTTTTGGACACACTCCAGCACTTCAGTGTCTCTCTTGTAGTGAGGGGCCCAGAACTGAACACAGTATTCAAGGTACAGCCTCACCAGTGCCATACACAGGGGGATGATCACTGCCCTGTCCCTGCTGGCCACACTATTGCTAATTCAGATGAGGATGTTGTTAGCCTTCTTGGCTGCCTAGGCACAAGCTGGCTTATGTTCAGTGGCCGTCAGTCAGCACCCCCAGGTCGTTTTCCACAGAGCAGCTTTCTAGCCGCTCTTCTTAAAGTCTGTGGTATTGCATGGGGTTGTTGTGGCCCAAGTGCAGGACCTGGTACTCTGCCTTGTTGAACCTCATACCATTGGCCACGGCCCATTGATTCAGCCTGTCCAGATTCATCTGTAAGAATCTTCCTACCCTTAAGGAGATCAACACTCCCACCCAGCAAACTTACTGGGGGTGCATTCAACAGATACTGATAAAGGTATTATTAGACCCTTAATTCATCCTCGATGATTAAATTTGGTGTAAATATTGTCAAACAGCTGTAACCATAGTTGTACATAATCTTGCATACTAACAATCTAAGCAAGGGCTTCAGTCCCATATTTTTGAACCACAAGGTTTATTTTCCTGAAGTATGTCTACAGTCAAAATGGTAACTGTTATCAATGCAGATAAAATCTGTAAAAATATGTAAATCCCTTTATACTTCTGCTAAGGTACTATTTTCTGAGTTTGAACCTTTATTTCAGCAGAGCAGTGAATGAGCTAAGCTAGTACGTTCTGTTTGTGGTATCAGTCCAGTTTGCAAGAAGATATATATTGTAAGGAGGAACTCCAGAAAAAGTGCCAAAAAACAAGACTGAGCAGCTCAGTGCTTTAATCTAGAAATGAAGTAAGCATCCATCTGTGAGTCCCTTGTTGACCACAGCTTATCGAAAGAATTTACAGTTGTGTCCCTCCTTCCACTCAGTTTGTTATTTTCTTAATGCATGAGCTTGTCCCTTGCTGTGTTACTTGTTCAGTGTCTTCTGTTGCCTTAATAATAATCTATATGCTAGGAAACTGTTTTTACATTTTCAGTCTTCGAGATAGTGCAGAAAGCAGGTTAGATTCCAGACAGTATCTTCAACCAAAAACTGTACCATTTGGTTACCAAACTTTGCCATTCCTGAAACCTCTGGCTTCTGTATTGCTTTCTAACCCATTTTCTTCTTCTGTTTTCTTTGAGGCTGTGCTTTTATTTCTTGCTGGTTTTAAATGAAGTCATCCATCTGATGCTGTCTTCTCAATAAGTGTGCAAAAAAGACACCTGTACTTTCTCACAGGCGTTTGCTATTAGCTTTTGTTTTAGAAAAACATCCTTTTCTTGGTCTGTCTTGGTTTATCAGATCTCTTGTGCAGCATTTTACTTCTATATCGTCTGTTGCTGACAAGCAAAAATTTCTGCAGATTCTCCCCTACTTTTAAGCATGGAAGGTGAGCACTTGATAATCATAGAATCATAGAATAGTTAGGGTTGGAAGGGACCTCTTGATAATGACTTGGTTCCAAAAGCTGAGCATTCTGAAATGGGTGGAGAGAGGTGTTCTGGGAAAGAGGCAAGTTTATCATGTTAGCAAAATAGGTCAATATTAGAGGTATCCTGATCTAGTTTGCACCTCACTTTTTTTCTTGATGCATGAAACTTGGAAAGCGACAATATGCTCTTTAAAGAAAAGGTTTTGAATGGCCAAATACTTGATAAAATCTGTGAAGTACTATGCACCCTACTTAACTTTCTTCTTGTGTCCCTCAGGAAACTCATTTAAATTATTTGCATCCTTGACATCTGCTTTCCAGTGTAAGTGGCTTCTCTCCAGAATCGTGTCAGGTCTTTTTTGGAGTCACTGCATGTCTCTCTCAGGTAAGAAGCAAACCATGTTTCAGTCTATTCCAGTGTACAGTATGTGTGCGATGCTGTTCTTTTGAGGAGAGATACCAGTTTTTCAGTTGCATTGACTTTTTTCTGTATGTTTGGTGAATTATCACCTAAGACAGTTTTTCACTGAAAATGAGGGCATGAACATTTCAAACTGTGAACATTAAATCAGTATTTATCTTTTATTCAGCTGTGTGGTGATTCTAAAATACAGAGTACACTAGACTATAAACTCTTTGCTCCTGTTCTTCTGTTTTTGCATTAATAGAATACTTAGCGTGTTTTATGTACTTACGCACTGAAACCTTAACAAGAGTGCCAGTAAATAAAGTGGAAAGGTGGTGCTTCAGTGGCTTGTGTGTGTTCATAGCCAGCTCTACAGATCTGCGACTGGTGTGAGTGTGTGCAGATGGACAGAATCAGTGCCGAGGTTGTAATGGAATATATGCTTATATATGTTTCAGACTTTTTAGCAAATTATTCATGTAATACTAAGTGAATGGTATTGGATTAAAAGCATGTGGCTTTCTTAGCAGGTGAGAGGGACATTGCTGTGACATAAATTGTTAGAATTAAACACTTCTTGTGTTTGTACAGGGTATTAATTTGGCCTACTTGTTAAAACTCTGTTTAATGGATTTAAACAGGTTGTTTAAGATAAATGCTTCTTGTTTGCTTGATCACTACTTTTTTTTTCTCGTGGAAGGTGATATATTACTTTTTTTACAGAAGTGAAGAATGTTTTCTCTTTATGCAAATGAAAAATGATTGTTTAGTGTGTTCTTGTTTTGTGGCGTTTTTTGTTTTTTCTCTGTAACTGTCATGCTAATTTGTTGTTTAGAAGTGATAGGTAATACATTAGCCAGACTTGTAAATGGTATGTCATGGATTGTACTAAAATTCCTCAAGCAAAGGCAGCTGGTTGCGCAGAACTGAAAGGCTTATTTACCTTCCTTTTAGGTTTCATCTGAAGATCGAAGTACGCTGTGGGCTTTGATTACTTTTTATGGAGGGAATTGCCAGCTGAGCCTCAATAATAAGTGTACTCATTTGATTGTGCCTGAGCCAAAGGGGGTAAGAGTTTATTACTTGTGTGATTCTTCTTGCTGTAGCTCTCATCTGCTTTTGAAAAATAAAAAAAATTTCCATCTCCCAAAAGTTAGGTTTCTTAAGACTATTTGTTAGTTTTGAACAGTTAAATTCAACCCAATTATGCATTGCAGATATTCAGTTCATATTTATTTTCTACATGGCTTTAAGCCTGATTAAATAAAAAGATGGCCAGTTTCACATTGGTGTTTGTATTTCTGGTCGAACAGAGAATTTTATTCTTTATTCTGTTTTTCTTAAGCTAATTTTGATGTGTCATAGCCATTAGCGATTATGATTTGTAAATCTGTAGATGCAGAATGAATGAAGAAAAATGAAGGACAGAATCGAAACATCATATAAAATGCCCTTTCATGTTATGAATAAAGAGAGCAGAAGGAGGAACAGGTGTTTTTTGTTGGTGGTTTGTTTGTTTGGGTTTTTTTCCTAGAGAATGTGGAATCTCTCAATTCATTTCTGAAAGAGGTGGTATAATAAACAGTACACAGCATTTCCGTCCAACTGCTGATAAAGCAGTCATGTTTCAAATCACTTCCATCATAGCATCTATTTCACGTTTGAAGGGACCCTTAGAATTGAGTCCAACTCCCTGTCCTCGGTTCAGCAGTGGCAGTCATTTTTCTCCTTCTTAGTAGCTGGTGCAGTGCTGTGTTTTTGACTTTAAGCCTGGGAACAGCACTGATAATGCCGATGTTTTCAGTTACTGCTTAGTAACGTTTTGATCTGACCAAGGACTTTCTGAGTCTCATGCTCTGCCAGGGAGGAGGGGAAGCGGAACAGAGCAGGGACAGGACACCTGACCCAAACTGACCAAAGAGGTATTCCATACCACAGCACGTCATGCCCGGGATGTGAAAAAACAGAGGGCAGAGGCCCGAAAGTGGGGGGGTTGCTGCTGGGTTGGGCTTGGTATCGGGAGGTGAGCAGTTGTGTTCTCTTTCCTTCTATTTCCCTGGTCATTATTATTATTGGTGGTAGCAGTAGTGGTTTGTGTTATACCTTAGTTACTAAACAGTTCTTATCTCAACCTATGGGAGTTGCATTCTTTCGATTCTCCTCCCCATCCCCCTGGGAGCAGGGGCAAGAAAGAGGGGGGAGTGAGTGAGTGAACTGCGTGAGTTATAGTGGCTTAAACCACGACACTCCCTACTCCTTGAACTAAACCATATGACTTTAGAGCATCATCCAGATGTTCCTTGAGCTCTGACTGGCTTGGTGCCATGACCACTTCCCCAGTGAGCCTGTTCCAGTGACCAACCACCCTCTCAGTGAAGAAACTTTACCTCTGTTCAACCTGAACTTCCCCTGACGCAGCCTCTTTCCATTTCCTTGTGTCCTATCACTGGTTGTCAGAAAGAGGAGATCATCACTCCCTGCTCTGTTGCACCCCTTGAGGAAGGTGTAGACTTCTCTGAAGGCACCACTTAAACTTCTCTTCCTCAAGCTGAAGAAACTAAGTGACCTCAGCTGCTCTTGAGATCTTTCACTGTCTTGGTTGTCCTCCTCTGGACACAAATAGTGTGATACCCTTATTAGGTAAATTGAGGCACCCAGAACCACACAGTACTTGAGGTGGGGCTGCCCTGGTACAGTGCAGAGTGGGTCAGTCACCTCCCTCGACTGGCTAGCTATGCTGTACTTGGAGCACCTTAGGACTTGGTTGTCCTTTTTGGCTGTCAGGTCATGCTGTTAACTCATGTTCATCTTACCATTAACCTAGACTGCCAGATCTTCTTCTGCAGGGCTGCTTTCCTGCCTCTCATGCCTCAGTTTTTTTGTAAAGCCAGAATTACCCGGTCCTAAGTACAGAATCTGGCACTTGCTCTTTTTAAATACGGTTGATGACTGCCTAGTTCTCTATCAAGATCCCTTTAAGACTCTCTCTCCTCAAGGGCATCCACAGCTTCTCCTAATTTAGTACCATCATTTGACTTCCTATTCCCATGTAGGAAGTGGAGTGTTGTTGCCTTTATGCAAATGGAGAAACTGAATTAGAAAGATCAGGAAACTGGCTAAAGGCAGTGTTGAGCCTATCAGAGTAGCCTCCTCTGCTATACTGCTAGTAATGCTTTGGTTATTACAGTTCACTGAAACTTCATGAAGTGTTCAGGTATTTCTCTTCCTGAAGAAGAAATACATTTGTAATTGATTTAGAGTGTTTGTTCAGAGACTGAAAGTACTTAAAACAAATGGACGTTCATTTAAAAATGATTCTTTGGATGCTTTTAGTTATTGAGTGTATTATTGTCCCTTTTCATATTTTTGAGTTAGTGTAAACTACCTAATACTAAGATAGAGAAAAGCACGTGCATGAAAATAAACTTGTAAGTGCAATATGTAGAAAAGTGCTTTAGAATGAAACATGAGCTGGCACTGACTGGGAGAGGAGAAAGTATGGATATGAGAAATGCTTTTTCTTCCCTGTTTCATTTGATACCAAATGAACTTTTGCAGGTTTTTGTTTGCGATTTTTTTGTGAGGGGAAGAGGGGAAGGATTGCTGTTTTAAGTGCACGATTTTTCTTCTGTGAAAGATTCAGAAAGGTGTACTGAGCACCAACTTCATCGTCTCCTGCATCACAACAACATGTAATGCCTGATCAAAGAGCTTCGCTGCAACACAATGTTACACATTTAAGAAGTGTTGCCTTAAACCATAAGCTTTTTTAGAGCAGAGGATGTTGTCTTGAGCTTGCCATTCAAGAAACTGAAAAAAACACAGTCTCATTTTGTATCTGTAGGATAAAATAAGTATCTTATTTAATTTACGTAATCACTGAATGGGAATGATTTTATAGGATGATTATTTAAAATGTTTCTAAGTCCTGCTGCTCCTTCCTGTACTGTGACAAGGGTATCTGCAGTAGTTTGTAGTGAGAACTGTTTGACACTAGAGAAAACTTAAATGGTTGCTTAAACTAGACACAGGATAATAAAGCAACATTCTCAATAATTTTCACCGCAAAGAAAGAATTAAAACTGGTATCTGCAGGTAAACTTGGTTTCATCACTAATCTTTTTATTATGCATGAATGACAGTTTAATTGTAGAAATAACTCTAGGCAAACATGAAATTCATTTCCTCTGAATACAAAGAAAATCCCAGTTCAGTCACTTTTAAATATTAGATCCTAGAGTTAGTTTCAAATTTGCTAAAGTTCTCT
>JAOEHY010016630.1:0-12230 GCA_025447955.1 Psilopsiagon aurifrons | reverse complement strand
CCAACACAGCCCGCGCCGAACGGGCAGGACGGGCCCAGCCCCCCCGCCCCGCCCAGAGACCGGTCCCGCCTGCGGCCGGTGCTGCCGGCCCAGCCGCCTCTTCTGGACGGGGGGAGCCGGGGAAGGGGCCGCGACGGAAAGGGGGCAGCCCCCGGACCGCGCTGACCCACCAGGCCACGGCACGATGCCTGGAGTTACCACCGGGCTACTGGTGGGCGGGGGAACTTGGCAGTCGGAGATGCCGGGCTCCTCACCCCCGGGTCCCTGCCTACCCCTCCCGAGCAGCCCGCGAGTCAAGCCCAAGGAAGGAGGCAGCAGGCGCCGGCTGTTCCTGCGCAACGCAGGTCACACTCGTGGAGCTGGCCTGGTCCCGGGCGCAGATACTGACCTGGAGGAAAGCCTGGAGGGAGTCGTTCCGGAGAACGGCCACGGCGGCCATGGCTACTGCGCCCGGGATGAAGGGAAGGCGCCGGGGCACCGCCGAGGCATGGGGACGCCGAAGGGAAGACGAGGAGCTGCCCTGTTTCTTTTCTCCCTCTCGCTCTCCCTCTGTCTCCTCTCCTCTTCCCTCTGATCTCTTCGCCTCCGTGCCCGTCCCACCCCCCCGCGCTGCGCGATCTCCGCGGACTGTCTGACTGCACCAGGATCACCTCCAAGAATTTGATAAGGACTTTGCTGGGCCGCCAACCAGTCAGAGGGAAGATTTATGGCTTTGAAGTTTGCCGCTACCCAATCATCAAAGAATAGCGGCTCTTTCAGAAGCGAAAGCAAATCCTTTGAATCCACAAAGCTCCTATGGTGTGTTTGTTGGTCTGGATAAAAGAACTGATTATTAGGGGGGATGGGAAGGGAGGAGATAAAGGCGGGACAATTAATGAAGTAATCACTATGTGGGAAATGTATATACAGAAATAATTGGATTTTCTTGATCAAAGGACCCCTTACCGCCTGGAGACCCTCGCATTGGATGTGCCATACCCCAAGACACTGGATCCCCACGCTAGCCCCCCCCCCCATTTTTTTTTCTTTTTTTTTTTTTTTGCAATTAAGGATTTGTGGCAGAGCCCTGAAGTGACAACGTGTCTTTGTTATCGCCCAAGAAATCTGCCCCCGGATTACTCTGATAGTGTTTAATGACTCCAAGTAACAGGAGCACAGCGGGTTCACCTGATCGAGGCTGGTCGATCCCAGCCGTGAAACTTCCCAGGAGTAATTGTCTGCAGTTCCTCCCCGCTCCCTCCCTCCTTGCGACCGCCCTTCCCCCGCGGCGGGGGGATATGCCCTCGGTGTGACTCCGCGAACACCCGCGCAGTCTCCCCTCTAGTCGCCGGATTTAGTTTCGGGTCGCTCTGCGGCGCTACTGACCGGAGCCCCTGCCGGGTAACGTGGGACCGGGCTGGGAGGCGGGACGGCGGGGTGCCACCGGCAGCAAGCACCCCCGCTGGCAGACACACCGGCCGACCAGCCGCCGACAGACCGAACGGGAAAGTTCCCTCTTCCCTAGCGGGAGCGGGGTGTAAAACATGTAATTCCTTTGAACGAAGGCAGGAGTCTGTCCTGGCAGCGTTCTTGGGGGCGGGATGTGTGCCCGCGGTGACGGGGGGCTGTGCCTGGCGGCCCTGGCGAGCCTCCTTGGCCTGGGCAAGGGCGAGAACGAGGCCGAAGGCTCCTCGGAGAACGAGCAATATTGCCGGGTCTCTGCTTTCACCCTA
The DNA here is from genome assembly GCA_025447955.1 of Psilopsiagon aurifrons. Lineage (NCBI taxonomy): Eukaryota > Metazoa > Chordata > Aves > Psittaciformes > Psittacidae > Psilopsiagon > Psilopsiagon aurifrons. The sequence continues at coordinate 10,518 of JAOEHY010016630.1, read as the reverse complement.
TCGTCCACCTCCGGATACGAAGCCATAAAACTCGGCCCCGAGGGCTCTGCTCCCTCACCCCTCACTTTTCGGCCTGTGTATACAGACACATACGTGTCTGTCTGAAGAATCCAGCCCACTTTTCCTGGGACCGCAGGGGAAGCTATATCCCCAGTCAGCACCACCAAGCACATCTGGGTCACAGCTTCCGCGGCCCGCTAGGCATTGCGCTCTGCTCCTCGCCGCTTCCCCATCTGCTCTGGGGCCGTCGCAAATGTGTAAGCCGGCCCGTTTGGCCGGGTACCAGGCGAGAACGTGCAGCTCTACCGTGGGGAGGGGGTGCCCCTCCAGGCAGATGCCGGCTGGCTCTGGTGCTCCGGGGCTGTTTGCCCAGGTAACTCGATCCCCCCCGCAGTCTCCGGGTTCAATTGTATTCGCGCCGCCACTGAAGCCTCTTTAAACGCCAGCACACAGAGATCTTTATCTGGCTTTCCTGTAGAAACAATCACTGTTCGCTCAAAGACTTTCAAGAGTTGTGGGGCTTGAATTAGATCGGTTTCTTTGAAGGGATTAAAGTGCCAAGTCCTCTCCCACGGCTCCATATTGAGTCCTGGGGAGAAGTAAAAGCCCGACCCCGTGTAACACTGATCCCCTACGCAGCAGCCACTTCAAGCTCTCCCCATGTGCCAAGCTTCACCAGGTCGGCACCAGGCAGAGAAGCGCTCTGCATCCAGCACTTTAACCGCGCAGTGATGCTCCGAGGCCGAGCTCTCCGCGGCCGCAGCAGCAGGGGGCGAGGCTGCTTCAGCAGGTCCCTACCTGCCCGCGGGGCCCAGCACCTGCACCCGGCCCCGCCGGTGAGCGGTGCGCGGGGACCGTGCCGCCTCCACACGGGACGGGACATGGCAGGAGACGGGTAATGCTGGCGGGCTCGGCCCGGCAGCGCGCGCCATCGAGAACACCTGCCCGCAGCAGTCGGGTGCCCCGGGCTCCCCGGGCGAGTTCCGTCCGCGTCACTGGGGTCGCCCCGGGCAGAGGCGCGCTCCCTTCCCGCCGTGCCTGGGCAGCAGGAGCCTGGGGGGACCCCTCCGGGGGGACCCCGACCCGCACCTCCGCTCCCTGGAGCAGCAATAGCCCGCCAGGCGAGTGGAATGGCGGCGCTCATCCTTGCATCGTCCCTAAACTTCTGCATCCCCACAGTCGTGCTAACCTGGGATTCCTACGAGGTGCCTGATTTAATTCCTAACTCAAAGTTTGTTAATTCGTTTTATCTAATAAATGACGGGAGAATAATCTGAACAATATTTATAAACGAAATGAGAGTGGATAGGTAGTTCAGGACACACTGAACACCTCTCGGCTCCCCCCAGTCCTTAAGGTACGTTGTTTCCTACTTACCCGATGAACCCAAATGAACTGTCATGTTACAAAAGTGTTAGTGGAAAGTTGGGTAAGTTTCTATACAGACGCCACACTACAAATGCCATAAATCTGCAGCCAAGAAAGCACAGTGCTTAAAAATCGAGAATAATTTCTCATTTCTGGAAGAAACCAATGGGCTGAATAATGAAACGCTGCAGTCATAATTTTCCGTACAAATAATTAGTGTTCAAACTCAGAGCATTTCAGCCTCCTGAAATGTATTCTTAATGAAGTGATGTTCAGAGCTGTCATTAAAAATGCAGGGCTGGAAGATCAAAGTACAATATTTATTTTAGAAATTTGTTTCAGTTATCAGGAGATGCAGGTATCAAGGCCAAGTGTCAATTCAGTTACACAAAGCCCTGTTTCCATGAGAAATGGGCTGCCGCTACATCCTACTGTCAAGCGAGGAGGCACCAGCGCTGGGGAGCGGCTCCCGGGCCGGGCAGGCTCTCCCGGCGGGAGCTCCCTGCCGTAGCACCTCTCTGGCCGCCGCGCAGGGGGACCGTCCCCACCGGCGGGGCCGCGGGAGCCGGAGCTGCGCTGGGGCCCGCCGGGGAGGCTGCGGCAGAGCCGCCGGGGCCGCTCTACCCGGCCTGGACGCAAGAAGAGCTCCAGCCCGGGTGCGGAGGGGCCCCTGCTTGCTCTGGCGCTACCTCCAGCACGGAAACCGACCAGCAGGCACCGGCCCAGAAGGACTCAGGCTGCGCTGGGCGGGATAGGAAAGGGTGATTTCAAGGCAGTGGACATAAAACGTGAGGCACCATCACCACCTTCGCAGACGGGTGCCTTCAAAACCAGGATATTTCAAATTCGGGTATCCCAGAGTGCCTGTCCCACTGTGCAAAGGCTTTCTGGACTCTGGTTTGAATGCAGGTAGCAGAATAAAAAATACTTGGGAATCAGAGCTGTGGAATGAGAGAAGTGCCAGGGATCCCCTCTATGGTCTCCACTGTGCCTCTGCCCCCTAGGCCCCCAGCACTCTATCCTGGAGCTTACCTCAGAGCTTGTCCCAGTATCAGCTCACACCAACATGAGACACTCCCAGTACCCCGCAAGACCTTTGCATTCCCCTGCCATGTATCCCCCAGTCCCTCAGCTCTTCCAGGGCAGTCAGGAATGACCCTGGGAGCCTGGATGAGCTCTGGACGCATCCTGCCTCCAGCTTGGGGATCTGAGGCTGCCTTAAATGAAACAGCTTTCTTTAAGCAGTTGTGAAAAAGAATCAAAACAAGAGCATTCTTAAGTGAACAGCTGCATTAACGTTCAGCCAAGCATCCTAGTTCTCCACGACAGTGTCGCAGGCTTTAAACCTGAACAGCCTTCAGATCAGCTTGCTCCAAACCGCAGAGCTCTCACGCCATCCCCCATTCTATCTGGTTTAAATCCTTACTAAAAGAGATGTTCTATCCACAGCAGCAAGAAGTTTCACCAGAAGGTAAATTAACCCATGTATAGAGCTCCAAGTATGTGTAGTCGTACTGCCAAAAGTTCTGAGTTATATGCCATTAATATTACTATTATTTACTTCATCATATTCACATTTTTACAGAGGCGACATCACTGGCATAGTAATAGGAGTCACCAGTTGATGTTTTTAACACACTAGTTTATATGGTTTGTTTATTGGCTTCAGATTACCAACAGTTTTAACAAAATTGTATCTCCTAAGTTTTATCAGAGTTTAATTCGAACACCAGTAGATGAAAATAAGAGGATTAAAAGCTGTTACAGCACCTCCTGCATTTTTCTGTGCGTAAAGGAAAAACAAAACCCAAGACAAGATCAGCACGTGCAAAAGCATAGCTAGGATTTAAAGGCTTGCCTCAACATTTCCCGGTCTAGGTGTGGGTTTCACAGAGATTAATAGAAGATTTCCCAAACCTCTGGAAGCTGAGCTGCCCTTAAAGAAAAGTAGAACAAATTTTATGCCTTACAACAGTTTTACTGCCTGTTGTCAAAGCTTTAAATATCTGAATGCATTCATCTTCTTTTGCTTCCTTGGCTGGCCCTTTGTGACTCCTCCTCCTGTCCTGGGGAACACTGGTGCACATTTTTGGATACACTTCCTCTCCTTGCTTCCATACTTTAAAAAGGAGTCAGTCTCTTAACTATATCCATATTGAAAGTGTTATTCTTGGCTCCACTTTGAATGCCTGGGACACCTTTACATTCAAAATGATCATTTTGATATCTGGAAATTCCTTTCTGCCTCTGGCACACACGGCTGCATTTTCTTCACCACAAATAGCTAGAAAAGGACTTCTAAAGAGTGAAAAGCAAGCTAAGACTCTGGTGAGTATCTGAAAAGGATCTGCTGTGTGCACCCTGCTTGACCTTTCATTGTAGAAAACATTAGGTAAAAAAGCCTGTATTTTTGGTTGAATGCATTCGTTTCAGGAAGACTGGATGGGAACCTTTTACTTTATGAGTACAGATACATACAGCCACTCTTTTCTTGAACTGTAATTATTCAGTATGGAATGAAAAGGTAATTGAACTGTTATTTGCCTCCTTTTAACTACAGGAAGTGTATTATATAAAACCTGGGTCCCATGGTCATTAATTTTAGTTAGTTAGTATATTTATTGACAAATTAAACAGCTGTCTGTATCCATACTGTGTTAAAACTGGCAACAGCACAAGTTTGGCCAGGATGATCATTGTTTAACCTACACATAAATATCGGGTAGTCATATGGCTGCCGCATTGCTATTGATTTGGCTGAATGGATTAATCCCACACTGTAAAAATACACCTGTTACTTAATGAACTTGTGCTGTAATTTTATAACATTTTGGTACAGAAAAGATTAAGTATTTTCTAACAAAAATATTTTTCAATATTTCAATATTTCCCTTTTGAAACAGCCCATTCTTCAAGGACTAGTGAACAAGAGTACATAAAAAAATCCATTATATTTCCTACAAAATGTAAGTGCTCTATATAAAGTCTTCAACAACTCCTCTTTAGCTGAGGGGAAAAAAAAAAGGAGACAGGAGGAAAAATCTCAACAGTGGGATTGTGAGGGTCAAAACAGAGACACAGATACGGGACATGGCTGTGGCATTGCTGGTGTGCTGGGCAAAAGATACTGTCTTCACACCAAGGGAAATAAATGATCTGAAAACCCTCCCTAGAGACCCTCTGTGTATAATGGTTTTGAGGTAGCTTGTTATGACCAATTTCCCAATGCATACATGTTGGTGAAAGGCAGACAGTGCTCCTTGTGCCTATCAGCAATTACATAGGTATGCGCCCCCCCCCAACCTGGAGAGTTTTTGAAAGTGACCTAGAAAAGCCAAATTTCTAAATTAAGAGATGATTTATTTCTGTTTTTTTATTTATTTATTTAATGTCAGTCTCCTTGGCTGCCACCACAGGCCCAGGATCCCAAGGAAGATTGGGGAAAACCTCAATTACAATTTTCAAATAACTTGTCTCTCCTTAGCTGAACATAAAGACTTAAAAACACTGCCCTCTTAGACTGAGAGAAAAGTCTTTTCTGGAATGCAGTGCATGGTGTGTTTCTGTGTCACTTCATACCTTAATGCCATAAGTGATGCAGAATAATACATAAATAGGTAAATGCATAAATTCTGTGAACTATTCAAATACAAATTTGCCCCCTCCAATTCTGAAAATAAAAATGACATAAATAAAATGATACCAAATGTATGCAATGCTTGCATTATGCTTTCCATCCTCACAGCGCTGTAGAAATGTCAGGTGATTCTCACTGCACTCTCATGCAACAGAGTCAGCTTTCATCCCCTTCTTTGCAAAGGTAATAATTGTGGCCATACATACAACTGCTCCAGGTCTGGAATGAGGAGCTCTTTGCTTCAGTACTGCATACGGACTACCAGACTGCTCTTCACCGAACGCTTAAATTGCTCCAGCTCAGCTCAAACCTCAGGAGCAGTGGTTGAGGCATGTACCTCCTGCTGGCAGGCTGGCCATGCCAAACCAAAGCAAACAACCCTAATCTGGGAATAAATCACATTTCTCTTCACTCTTCAATCAGCCCTTATTGTTCAGGAGCAATCAGCTTGAGCAACTGTTTGAGACATCACTTGTGTACAGTTCTGGTGTCCTCAACATCAAAAGGACAGGGTAACTGTAAGAACAAGTCCGGAGGAGAACCACGGGGATGATCAGAGGACAGGAGCACCTACCATAAGAAGACAGGCTAAGAAAGTTGGGGCTGTTCATCCTGGAGAAGAGAAGGCTGCGTGGAGACCTCATAGCAGCCTTCCAGTATCTGAAGGGGGCCTTATAAGGATGCTGGGGAGGGACTCTTCATTAGGGACTGTGGCAATAGGATATTGATAGGACAAGGGGTAATGGGTTAAAACTTACAGAGGGGAAGTTTACATTGGGTATAAGGAGGAAGTTCTTTACTGTGAGGGTGGTGAGGCACTGGAATCATTTCATTATTAAATAATAATTACATTATTAGTGCATGATACAAGCATTGCATACATGAGGCCCAAGGAAGTTGTGAATGCTCCATCCCTAGCAGCATTCAAGGCCAGGCTGGACAGAGCCTTGGGTGGCATGGTTTAGTGTGAGGTGTCCCTGACCATGGCAGAGGGCTTGGAACTACATTATCTTAAGGTCCCTTCCAACCCTAGCTATTCTATGATTCTATGACAAGAAAAGGAGAAAGGATATTCCCCTCAAAAACAAGGGTGTCAGCATGGCCACAACTCCTGCTCCAGTCTAATGAATAGTGTAATTTTTTTCACACTTCTGGAACCTCTGAAATGAAGGGCAAAAAGAAATGACCTTCAAATAGGCACAGTTTTTGACTCATCTCCCTCAGTAAACCTTGCATCCTTATTTTTCCCACTACATGCAGGAACCACTCATATTCTACTAGCATGGATCTGAGAAAATCACATATTGCATATGAAAGACAGAATGGTCCATCATGAAGGAAAGATAATAGAATAAAATGGAAATGTATTCTTAGCCTAAATTACCTATTCCTTATGCAGGGGAATGAGAGAGAGACTACAATGCACTGCTGGGACTCCAATCCCCAACTGATACAGCTCTATCACATGAGCCACTTTTAAACCCAAGTAAGTGGATTCAGGAGAAATCTGTGATTGACAACCACTGACTGCCTCTTTGGAGGCCACACTAAACCGCAAGAAACTCTTTTTTGAAACTTTTTTCTTAAAATAAGAAAGTCTGGACAAAATCCAAGTGCAAAGTCATGCAATTTCTTCAGTGTCATCAGACTAACTTCATAAAATGCTCTCATCCTTGTCAAAGTATTAGAGTGTGTCAAAATTCTCATAGAAGTCAGTGGAATTGATACCTGTAAAAACTGAATCAGGCTCATGATTTGCTACTTTATTTCACTTCCATCACTACACATGCCAAGTGTACTTGGCACATGGAGTCACTCAGAAAGAAGCTGCTCTATAATGCCAGAGATTCTCTTTAATGAGATGCAGTTATCAGTTGATTTATGAATTTCTCCTGCCTGTTCTCATTTAGTTAGCTCTAAACTAAGGATAAGATAATTTGCATTCTAGAAGAAAAACAGTGTTTATAAGAGAGCAGAGTAATCCAAATCCCTCTTAAATCAAGTTTTAGAAATGTACACAGTGAGGTTAAATGCAGTCCTAGCAATGAGCATAGCCGTATCCATTAAACCCTATAGCAAAGACTAAAGTATTACCATTACAGTTTCATCTAGTTTTCCATACTACTATAGCACTCCCTTATCTCAGGAATTCAGTGTAGGAAAAGACAAAAGAAACTTTCTGCCTCAGCTTTCTGATACCCTGATGACCTCCTCTTGGGAGATCCTATGCTGTTAATTTAGATACCATATGACTCAGTGGTCATCAATTCAGTTGCTGCTCTCCACTTTATGGCCCTCACAGGGATTTTGATCACACTATCTATAAAACCAATCACTTCCTCTGTTTATTGTTGCTCTACCAGTCAGAGAAGCCCCAGCTGATCAGTATTTTCTTACAGATACTTACAAATAGCACAATTGAGTTAGATTTGTTGTCTTGTTTGGTATATGCTGCTCCACTGTCATTTATACAATATTTGCAGTGCTGAAAGTAAAGCATCAAGAGCTGGACAGAAGTAGAGGAGGAATGCAGGAAGGAGGAGACAGAGCTACATGCTGTGAACTAAGACTACTGGGCAGGTGTCTGGAAATGGGAGGGAGTAGCCTGGAGACCAGGACTTTCTTGTTACAGGAGAACTTTACCTCTGCTGACATTCCTGCAGTCCCTTGATTGACCACGACCTGAGTTCCTATTCGTGTGTGTTACAGAATGGATACATTCAATCTCCTTTTCCTGTGTAAGCATTTTGGGAAGGTTAAGAGGCAAAAGGCTAAAACTGTAGGTGGAGAGGCTGGAAACGTAATCTCTGAGCAGGCACCACGTTAGTGCTGAGACTGGCTGGAAAAGCTAAGAATGAGTGTGCCCCAACAGTGGCCAACAGTGGGGTCACTGGTAATGAGAATACCAAGAAAAATGGAGCAGTTCACTCTGCTCTGAGTGATTGATTGGACCCGTTTTCATCTCTGTGGGGTGTTGTTTCTTGGCTAAAATAACATTTCACTCTGAAGTCTCCTACACAGGCATATACAGCCTCCTCTGACACTCAACCCATATATACATTCAACCTAGATAAGGGGTGGAAACTTTATGTTTCCACTTCCCTGTTCTCTACTGCCACTAGCCAGTAATGCAGGTTTTTTTCACAGTTCACCTTTTTTCTTCTTTTTGTAAACTTGCCAAGTTGCAGGAAGCAGAACAGCACTCAGGCTTGTGGGGCATATTGAGGATGGGGTTTTTTTCTGAGTAACAGCTGTGAAGCCAGGGAAGAATACAGGAATTGGATCAACGAACAAAATCTTGGCCCTGAGTAAGAGGAAGGTCAAATGCAGTGAGGGGATTGGGAGGAGCTTTATACAATATTAGCACATCATCTTTAAAGCATTTATCATCACAACTCCTCTATAAAGTGGTATGTTTTTATTCCGTTCTTGCCAAAGGAAATACAGGGAGACCACATATCTTGTCCTTTGTCACAGATTAAGCCTAGTGAAGAGCAGGGAGTTGGACTGAGAAATGCTATTGCAGAACAGAAGCCCACAAATTGGACCATATCATTCCATGTTCCACCTCATTCCCTTTACAAAATCCAATGTTTTTTCTAAATCCCTCCCAACCCCCTGATTTCATGTCAGTCTCTTCTGACACTTGCACACTCTCTCAGCAATTTTGACTATGAAATATTGATCTTTCTGTGGGAACGACAGCTGAAGAATAAAGCCTAGATAACCTTGGGCAGGCAGAGGGGCATCAATGAGACTGGGTGGAGGCAGTTAGGAGACAAACATGCAGTCTATGCAAGAAGAGCAATAAGCCAACATGCCCACAACACATGTATTTCTACTGTTCCTGGTGTTTGGTGACTGGAGCATATGAGAAGTAAAAAGACCAGAGCCAAACACCTTTGCTTTACAAAGACAATATATATATTAGGTAGGCTGTACTGCACAACCAAATGTAACTCAAACTCTGTATAATTCAAACACTGAACATACAGGGCAGAAATAACTGGATACTTGCTAACTTTTACAGCCCATCCTTTCTCTGCTTTAGCAAACTGTTCCTTACAGGATTCTGTCCAAGGCTCTAGTTTCACTTGCCAGCCACCAAAGTAATCACTCTCAGTGGCAACCACCTCCTCTTCAAGCTTTGCAACTGACACAACTTTGATAATTCAGTAACGCTACCATCTATGTTTTTTTGATCTTATACAGAGGAGTATTCAAAAGAGCTGATTTTACTCCATCTCAAGCAGACTCCATCTCTCTATGCCTGTTTTCTCCTCACCTCAGTCAGTGTTCCACCAACCTGTTCCAGTGAATCCTTCTATCACCGTGTATGATCAAACACAGTGAGTGTAGATGGCATGTGGTTATCTCCAGCACCTTCCACTGGCTGCAGAATAGCTGAGCTATGGTAGCATTGTGTGTAATACAAATTTTGGGTTTTGACTTTAAAAAGGTGAACAGCTTTGTGGCCAGCACTCTGTTTCCTGCCTATCAAGAATGTGATGCCCTGCAACTACAAGAGACACCAACACACAACCTTATTGCCAAGGTTTAGGACACTGTTCTTTCCCTTACCATCTCCTTGTTGATCCATGTTTGGCTGGTTCCTTATAACAGTCCTACAGGCTCTGTTTATGTAACTGGCATGTTCACTTCATGGAACTCTGGAGAGTTCAAAAGAGGAATAAAAATTTAGGGTACTTACAATTCTTGGCCATTCAGAGCAATTCGGATGATACAGAAAATTATCTCTATCCAACCCTTGTTCAGCACCCTTCCTGCATGTCCAATTTCATCCAGGTTTCAATCCAGGATGAATTTCAGTCCAGGTTTTGTTGTTACTTACAGCTGTACACTGATATACAAAGAACTGAATGATGACTAGTAAGATATTGGGAACAACCATGTAATCCTGCCTCTCAGAGTACATATGAGCTATTGTTAAACACAATTTTCCAGCTACTGATTAATTATTTTGTCAAAAACAAAACCAGTAATTTTAATGAAAGTACTCAGATTTAGTCTGTCTGAGCAGATAGATTATGTATTTAATTGCAAATGGGCTGTAACAATCCAAGTTCTTTAAGTATGGAGAAAACAATAGTATCTATATTTAGATGATTGAGTGAAGCTTGGGTTTTTACAGGACTGAACTGGAAAAATCAGTTATATATTTTGATCTCTTGGTATTTTTCTGATATCTCCTGATCACCTTAATTTGAAGGTGAAAACATAAATGTATGTTAGACATATTATAGGTACATTGCAAATAAAAGACAGGCTAGGGACAATGTGGGCCCTCTCCAGAAGCTATCAGGAGAACTGGATGCCCTGGATTTGGAGAGGGCTGATGTTCTTAATGACTTCTTTGCCTCAGTCTTCACCGACGAATGCTCTGAGCACACCACCCAAGTCTTGAAAGGCAGATGAAGGGACAGTGAGAATGAAGACCCTGGGCCCACTGTAGGAGAGGATCTGGTTCAAGACCATCTTAAGAACCTGAACAT
>JAOEHY010016628.1:0-32031 GCA_025447955.1 Psilopsiagon aurifrons | reverse complement strand
ATGAGGTCTCCACGCAGCCTTCTCTTCTCCAGGCTGAACAGCCCCAACTTTCTCATCCTATCTTCATACAGGGGGTGCTCCAGTCCCCTGATAATCATAAAGAGGTTTGATTTATTTGGGTTTTGGTAAATTTTAAATTGAACTATATTACCTGATAATTCTATTTTATCTGTGTCATGTCTTGCTGTTGGTACTTACGAAAGTAAAACTGGTAATAAAGCAAATGTCTCAGGAAGAAGTTTTCAGTTTTTTCCTTGTAGAACAAAGAGTCCACTGTGCATGCAAAGAATCTTGCTTTAGTTTACAGTAATGATTTTTAGATCCTTACATATTTCAATACAATCGCCTTGTGATTTGCAAGCTGAGATTTCAGTTTTTTTCTAGATTCACACAGCCTAAGGCAGGCAGCCCTGTGGCCAGGACATAACTAGGAAGATGTTGATGAATATATATACTTCATATATATACTTCAGCTTCCATCTTTCACAAGACTGCATCCTTTTTTTTATCACTGACTGCTCCCAAGCATCCAGTCAAAAAAATACCTTTGCAACATTGTTGATCTGTCAAGTTCTGAAAAGGCAAAGCACATTTTCTGATCATGCTATATCCTTTAGACCTTCTATGATACACATGTGATACAGATGTGGCAAGGGATAGACACATCTTGTCTCATTTCCCAGAAGGCTGCAGTATTGCCATCATTTAGGGAAAATGATAGGTTAATAAGCCATCTATCTCAAGGTTTTAATATACTTTAGCACAATTATAAATACAGTCATATAAGCACAGGCTTTCCTATGACTTTTTAACATGTATATAATTCTATATGTTCCTTTCCAGCATCATTCACGCAAGTGAGTGGACTTGATGTGTGCGCATGCATCTGTGTCAACCTGTGAAGGAAAAGGATTTCACTGTAAGTTATCTACTTTTGTAGCTATGTTAGATATAATGCATTCTGGATTTTTTTAGTAATGACCACTCCATACTTTTTTGCCAGCATAGAAATGTTTCCACGGACTGGTCTGTCATTCTTAAATGTGTTTGTGTTGGATAAACTCTCCTTTCTCTCTTTTGGCTGCTCCATTTGGATCCTGTGGTTATATACAAAAAGCATACCATTAAAGTAGAAGCTGCAACATTTGTGTAGCCCACCTACACTACTCCCCTAATTAATCAATTTTCACCAGTGTGGCATCCAGTTCTTTATTTGAGATATTCTGAAGTTGACATGAAAACAAAGAAGCATGCAAACTCTTGGTGTTGATTTCAGTTACAGCCTCTCTCTTGTTTCTATTGAGATTCTCTTTCAGGGTTTGGGCTGACATGGACAGATGTCTTTGAAATTAGGGTAGGAGGAGCGGGCTGCAGACTGATCTGTGGAACACACTGAACTCATTCCTGGACCTAGGCCTGGGTGACCTGGGTTCAGCAGTAGCAGACATTTTTCTCCTTCTTGGTAGCTGGTGCAGTGCTGTATTTTTGACTTTTGGCCTGGGAACAGTGCTGATAGCACCAATGTTTTCAGTTATGGCTTAGAGTGTTTAGGCTGGCCAAGGACTTTCTGAGTCTCATGCTCTGCCAGGGAGGAGGGGAAGCTGGGAGGAAGCTGGGGCAGGGCACCTGATCCAAACTGACCAAAGAGGTATTCCATACCACAGCACGTCATGCCCAGGATGTAAAAATGGAGGGCAGTTACCCGGAAGGGGAGTTCACTGCTGGGTCGGGCTTGGTATTAGGTGGTGAGCAGTTGTATTCTCTTCCCTTGCATTTCCCTTGTCATTATTATTATTGGTGGTAGCAGTAGTGGTTTGTGTTATACTTTAGTTACTAAACTGTTCTTATCTCAACCTGTGGGAGCTGCATTCTTTCGATTCTCCTTCCCATACCCCCAGGAGCTGAGGGGAAGAAAGAGAGAAGAGTGAGTGAGCTGCGTGGCTGACTGGACTTAAAACACGACACTGGGTCAGAACTAGGTCTGATTGATCTGATACGACTGGTATCCTCAGCTGGTGAGGTTGGCTTTTAAATGACAGTCAAAACAGTTGTTGTAGGCTCTGCTCTTGTTAGATTAAACTATTTCCACCCCTTGTGGTAAGAATGATGTGGAAGCATAAAGATCTGTTTGTGTGATAAGGAACTGTGAAAATGAGAATTGCTATTGAGCAACACAAACCATGATACTGCTAGGATTTTCATAAGAAGATAAGAGAGGGCCATACTTGCAGTGTGGAACACAACAAAACTGTAACAAAAGCATTATCTAGTGACTAATATTTTGTTGTAAATGACAGTGAGACTTAAAAACTGAATCATTAGAAATTAGTGTCTTCACTGTTATCTCTATATAATTTATATGCTAGTTTGGGTTAGATTCTCAACTGCTTGTACATCACTCTTTTATTCATTTCTGTAGGACTGAAAACTTTAGGGTTTTTTTAATCTGAGGGATCCTGTAAACTCTGCTGAACTGCAAGGCTGACCTTGATGATGCCTGAGCACATCTCAGAGGGCTGCAAAGCACTTGAGAGTCTGCACCATGCACAGACTCATCAGACTTTACATTTAAAGTAAAAACTGCTGAACTGTGTCCCTGGTACATCCTGCCTCTCCCATGGTGCTAACAGACTGCTGCTGGACCGTGATTATAATATTCCGTTTTGTAGTTTAGTTTATATCTAGCACTGCCTACCTACTTCACAGCAAGCTTTCACTGATAGTATTTTGGTCTTTGGAAGGCTTTCACTCTAAGCATTTGAGAAAGCATCTCAACATTGCACATGTCTGAAGCTAATTTAGGCATTTTTTTAAAGGACATGTATCGCCAGGTAAGTAAGAACAACTTTTAAAATGGAGCTGCTGATTGTTTTCTTGCAGTGGTGCATTCTCAGAGATAGAAGATGTTCTCCACAACACTTTGAATATAGAAGTGTTTTTTTAAGTTAAGGGGATGTTACAGTTTGAAGAAGTATCAGTTCACTGATAAACAAAGAGACTGGGCAAACACTTCTCTGAAAACATGATTTTACAAAGAGCATCTTGCCTTATAATAAAAATCTCATTTAGCTTGTCTTGGACACTTTTTCTGGCAGTTTCACTGGGTTCTATCACTGATGCTGGACAGTTCTCCAGAATTAAGCTTGCATTGACTGACGGCTTATTTTAGAAAAACTACAGGCAGTGGATAAATGGTCTGTTTTCTTACTCACAATGTATGCAAACAATGAGATAGTTCCTTAAGTTGCATTTTCCCATGTTATACACTCTAGTTTAATGCATGCCTCTGATTTGCCATTTGAAATACTTCCAAACAAAACAAATTAGGACGTCAAAGGAGGTAACTTCAGAGAATTTCAATAGCACTTAATACTTAAAGGAAAGCTAAGTGTGTCAAAGAAATATAGCAGAGACAAAGGGGTTAATTTTTTCTGGTAGTTCATCCTTACATACTTTTCCTAACCACCAGCAGAGTTATTTCTGAAACGCCAGCCAAGAACTACTTGCAGCTGGCAAAAATCCACAGTTATCAGTGCAATGGAAAAGGGGTGAGGAAAAAAAAAGACCAATGTGGCCCTGCTGATAGTGAGGTGTGGGTTCCTGTGCTCTTATCCAGCATGTAGGGGTGACAGAATAAATAGTTAACAAAGATAACATTTATACAGTGATTCAGCTCAGTGGTATGTGTGATTATTTCCTAGGTCTCTGGAAGCTGTTTTGTGCTGTGGAGTGTATGAAGTTCATACAAGACCTGTGGAGCTCATATATGACCTGGCTTCCCCAAGGTTCATAGAAAGACCATTTTAATTGTAAGTGATTTTAAACAATGAGCTCTTCAGTTATTTTGGATCTGACACATTCAGAACACAGAGAAGTTGAGAGGAGGAGAGAGCACAGATGAAATACTGCTAAAAAAAACACAGAAATATTTCAAAATTGTGATTATGTGGTGTTCAGCCTGGAGAAAAGGAAGCTCAGGGGAGCCGTTATCGCTCTCTACAACTGTAATGTAATGAGGTGTCAGTGTCTTTTCCCAAGTAACAAGTGATAGGATGGGAGAGGAAATGGCCTCAGGTTGTACTGGTGAGGTTTAGATAGGATATTCCTCACTGAAAGGCATGCCAAACATTGGAACAGGCTGACCAGGGAACTGGTTAGTCACCGTCCGTAGAGGTGTTTTACAGATGCAGACGTGACACTTAGGGACATGATTTGGTGGTGGACTTTGCAGTGTTAGGTTTACAGTTGGACTCAATGATCTCCAAGGTCTTTTCCAGCCTAAATATGATTCCAGCCTAAATATGGTTCTGTGATTCTTGTAAACAGAAAATGAGTGGATCTAGCAGATCCCTAAAGTTCCACAAACCTGAGCAGCATAGTTTGAAAATAAGGAATATATCTAGTTCTGAAGTTAACACCTATACATAAAATTGGATGTCCTAAAGCTCAGCATTTCTGTAACTCCTTATTCATTACAGACTTCATTGTATAGGAAGTATTAATCAGATTCCTACAGACTGAAAAGAATACTCGGCTGCAGAAACGGATCTTAAATATAGTCAAATCAGCCTTGGCTGAACACATACAGGAGAAAGTCAGCCGTGGAAGCTGGGGGTGAATATTGCTTTTCAAAGAGCTAGGAGTACCAGATAGGAAAAGCCATACTTCTGCCTGGTTAATCACCACAGTTAGTTAATCTCTCTAGCTTGTACTAAGGAGTCCTGGAAAATCAGACCATTGAAATTGCAAAAAGCAAGCAGCATAAATGCATTCTGTTCCCATAACTGATGACTGTATAATACATTTGAGGTCTCTCACTGTGCAGTCTTTTGTGCACCACATACACATAAGCAAAATCAAAGTGTCTGGTTTTCAAGCAAACCTGAGTTGTTTTTAGAATTGTGGCTAGGTTCAACTTACATCACACACATAAGGGCCACTGAAAGATAAGTCTGTGCCCAAAGTCTTGCATGTTTGAGTTGCCTAACTGTTGCCTAACTGATAAAGGCTGTGGAAGCACTTACTGCACCTAAGAAGTAGTAGGATCTGTGTCTCATTTAGGCTGCTGAATGCATGTATGTGTGTCAAGTATGTGTTTGTGTGTGCATACAGGCACATGTTCATCTGCTCTAATATAAAAAAATTATTTGAACCTGCTGTACTTTAAAGAAAAAAATCTCATCAGGTTGCCCTAAACTACATGTTACTGCTCTGAATCAGTGGCTGTAACAAGTTAACTCTGATACTATCCAAAACTCGAAAGTCTGAAATGTGAGTATCAGATGACGCACTGAACACTGCTGGGAAGGCTGGCGCCATCCAGGAGTGTCCTATGGAAATATCCCCATCTAGTGGGTGTCACTGGGCTGCAGACACTCCTGCGTACAAACAGTGCCTGTCCCCTGCTCTGTAGCAGTTGCACATCTGCTTTCCTGAAAGAAAACAGCAAAAGTAGGAACCTCCTCTTATCTGAAAAATTATCTCAGATTTTACATGGGTATTCTAAACCCATATACAATATTTAATATGGTCTTCCAATGGGAGACTGCTTTTCCCACTAAAGGGTATCCTGAGTGGGCATAATAGTATGCCTAAATAAGCTAAAATATCTCTAATGGTTTGTCCAGAAACTTTCTGAATGAGTTTTAAATTAAATGGAAAGCACTGAAAATTTTCAGGATTAACATATCCTTCCCAGAGTTTAACATACTGCTTTTCTCAGAATATATTTTACATAAGAAGAAATTCATTGCAATTTGAGAGCTTGTGTTTTTGTAAGTATTCATTATTGTCTGTAAGACAAAACATGTAACAGCAATGTGACAATACAGTATTATCCGGATGTGAGACATGAATACAAGATCCTCCATATACTCTCTCCTCAACCTTTTTGAGCGAGTTGTTCTTAGCTGGTAAAAAAAAAGAAAGTTTGTTCCTAGAACCACTAAAATTAGTAGGAGTTTTGACTTTAACAGAGTTAGGGCTTAGGGAGGAATATTTTAGGAAGGAATACAGCATAGCAAAACCTGCAGAACATTCAGTCCTAATGCAAGTACAGTATTCATGTAATGGCTACCCAATTAATGCTTTCTTACTTGTCTTTCTCAGAAAGGATTAGTGACTGAAATAGCATAATAGTTATTTAAGGATGGTTGAATAACGTAATGGCGTCTAACTAACCAGATGCTGGTTGCTGATGTTTGTACACAAGGCTTCAGATTCTCCAGCATCCCATCCAGGCTAGGAATTTCTGTCTTAAAATCCAGGCTGCAGCACAATCTGGGATTTTAGATAGAAGCTGAGAAGTGTTTCTGAGAGGAACTGCGCAGCATCTCAGGTGACTGGGGTTGTAAAAAGTCATCATCTCTCTTGTCACACTTTTTAATCCGTATCCTATTATCAACACATATAGAACATACATAGTTTCACACACACACACATACATGTATATATATATTCCTAAGAATAGGTAAGATCCTTTCACTATGAATACATTGATAGATACATATTACTTTCTTGTTCAGCTGGCTTGTCATATATATGCATGTTTTTCCTTCTCAGCAAGATTTCCCTCACAATAGTTTACATTGCAGTCTGCAGGGTATTGTTTGAAAATGTAGGTTTGAATCCTGCAGTTATGAAACCAGGAGGTTAATGTCATTAGCTCAAGACAGGCACTGTGGAGACAGGTGCTGTGCGTGTTTCTCCGCGTTGCTCTGCCAATGCACATGAATCTTGATCTGCAACATTCCTGCTATTCCAGTTCCAGGCCCCTCTTGTGCCAAACTTTGTACTTTATTTGTTTATAGTTATAGCAATGTTTATATTGAGGCAATTCTTGTGAATAGCTTTTACTCATTTTCAACTTTTGCTTTTCACTTTGCTGGTATAATCCATCTTGTCCATGGTTCCTGTTATGAAGGACAGGGCCCTGACACGGGGCTGGCTGGCACTGAAGTAATCCCATGATTCTAAATGATCTGAATGTCAAAAGCAAAGAACCCTGAAGTTAATCATTGCTTACTGTGACTGACTCAGGCTCTCTAATCCTTTTCTGTCCTCAGTCCTTGTCACTGTGCCACTTGACCTGCTTCCTCAGGGCTGGACTATGTACCTCCACCATGCATTGCACAGGAATCTAGTCTGGAAGGGGGAACAATTCTTGCAAAGCTTCAGGGGCCACCTCTGCTCATTCCAAAAGTCACTGAGGGAAGGGATGATGCCTCTGAGCTCACTGGACATAAAATTTCATATCGCAGAAAGTTCCTAACCCTTCCATTCCTGTGCTTGCAACAGAGCAACTTTGTGTTTGAAGTAGAGAAGAGTATCCAGTTTCAGACAAAATGGACATACTTATGTAGGAGTTTTGTCTCCAGGACTGGGAGTAGAGATACAATCTCCTGCCACCACTACACCTATTTGGAATCTACAGGAGGTCATTTTTATTTCCTTTCATGCTATTCATAACCCTGGGCAAAGGGATAAGCACAGCAGAACCCTGCTGAGCAATTGATGTGTTTGTGCTGCTCTGTGTTAAGGACTAATATTTTTGCATCACTTAGGTTATACACTTCTAGTGTTTGTGTTAAGGACTAATATTTTTGCATCACTTAGGTTACACACTTCTAGTGTATTCTGTTACCCACAACTTAATCCTTTCAGGATTTTTCTGCCAGCAGGCAAAATGGAATGATACATTTTGCTCACACTGAGCTCATGTTGTGTACTCCCCCAAAGTACTGATATATTGCAAGTACTTACGACAGTAACAAAGTGCAAGTTAGTCATAGACTCCAACTGGACTAGGATGGGCTTTGCAAGAGAGTTCTGTGAGGTAGTATCTTGATTTCTAAGACTCTTCTCCTTACTTTCCCAGCGTCACTGTTGGCACCCAAGTAAAGCCTGTTTTGCCTTTAATGGTAATTGCTGAGTGATCTCTCCGTCCTTACCCCAAGCCAGGAGCGCCTTTCATTGTATTTTCTCTCCCCTGTCCAGCTGAGGAGTGGAATTACAGCATACAGCGCAGCTTTGGTGGGAACTCTGGTGTCCAGCCTGGGTCAACCCACCTCACTGCTACTAAGATTCAGCAGGGTCATTCTCTTGTGCAGAAGGTACCAGGTATTTACAACTGACACTTTACCAGCAAGACAAACCAGTGTGAAGGACCATAAGCCACAAGATCACGTTGCCTGTATTTCTAGTTTTAAGCAGAAGTCTGTATCTTAGTTCTTTAGAGCATCCAGCTGGTGGTGCCAAATAGTAACTGCAAAGGACATTTTGTCTACTTTGAATGTTTTCATAAAGGCATCTTTACAGTTGTTTTTTAGACTTAGATTCTTTTACAGCACTGTCCTTCTCTCTCTCAGTGAGCTTAGCAGGTCAGCTTCTGAAAGTCAACTGTTGTGTGTTTATGCCTCACACAAAGGGATGTAACCCCCTTCCACCCTGATTTATTTGCAAACTCACTCTGTGTATGGGGTATAGGACATATATAGAGAGGTACATTGATGGAAAGCAGTGGAAGATCAAGCCCAGGAAATTTTGGCCAGGAGTAATTTGTTTACTTCATAAATCATAGTAAACCTTAAGAACACATACACCTGTTCTCTTGGGTGGAGAGTATCTCTGTACCTAGCATTTATATAACTTACATGACCTGATGTCCTGTCCACGATCTTTAACACAAATATTATGACTGTTGATGAGTCAGCTTGTGACCTCCTTTTTTCTGTGAAGTCCAGTAGTTGAAAGTATTTAGCTTGGAAGAAGATACCTGTTTTCAAATTTAAAAGGGGGGGGAGGAAGGGGGAGGCTCAAGGGAGAAATGGAAAGGAACACCGTGTTATGTTTCAGTGGCCAAACGGTGACCTATAAAATGTGCTGGTGAGAACAGAAAATGTAATGCACCAATGACTGCAGCCACAGTTTGTTTTCATTCTTTTTGATATTTGATTATAAAGGTTAAAGCAGGGGCAAGTGAGTGCTAACCTGAAGTGCTAGCTTTCCTATGGCTCCCAGCCGCATAAGCTGTTGCTGATCTGAGAAGGTCAGGGTCTTTGCTGGAAGGCAGGAGGCAATGAGGAATAAACCCCAGGAAAGCAATTTTTTATAACAGGGTAACAGACAGGGCTATTTTAGGAAGTGTTTTGCCCTGTTCTAGAGCATGCCCACTGTTCCTATGGGCTTCCTGCTTCCCACTAAGAGATTGCAACAGACTGCTGCTTGCACAAGGCATGGGTTTTGCTGAGATAGGCTGGGCAGATGGCAAAGTGCACGTATGACCAGTCGGGGCGGGGAAAGTACTATGAGGGTGAGTCAGGCAGAGAGAGGCACGTGGAAAACAGCACAACTAACCATGATTCCTTCACTTGGACTCCAGGACTTGTGGACTTAGAGATAATGCAATTCATCCAGGCACTGTGACAGTCGTTCTCCAGAGTCTTTAGTCACTAAAGGAAAGCACCTAAATGTTCTAGACTGGGTGAACACTGATAAGGACCTGGCTCCAAAGGCAACTGCTTAAGATTACCACTTTTCCACATTTCCACTTAACACGATAATTCCTTAATTTGGTTTCAGGGATGAAGGCACTTCTATATGCATGTTTATGGCAAAATCATGATATGAGAAGGAACGTTAATGATAGTGTGAAGAAAAAAAAATATTTAGTCCCTGGTGCAGTAAAATCAATCAGTGTGATTGGTTTATTCATTATTTTTATCAGATTCAAGTATTAAAATTCCTCTAATATTTCAGCTTCAGTGTGCAGTAGAAATATTAGAGGAACAGATTGCTCTGTTCTAAGATCTGCTGTCCAACAAGTGTGACTTTGTCTGTCTTGTTTTGCTCTACTCAAGTATGCCTCATGAAATCTCCCGAAGTATTCCCAGTGCAACTGTGGAGGCTAATGATTTACTGAGACTCATTAAGAAAATTAAATCCTCTTCAAAGAATTATAGCCAAAACATTCTGCAAATGTTTTGAAACATGACGGCTGCAGTCTGTCCCCAGTTGCTCTTGTGAAATCCTGCTCTACTGAATGGAGGCTACATGTGAAGACAGGGCTGGACTACAGCCTGTTTGTGCTGTCTGAGCAGTTACAGCTTAGGTTTACAGCTTTACTTTAGGGAAGTGGGGAGCACACTTAAAATCCCCACACTATCAGTCGTTCTTGTCTCCACAAGACCTTGAATCTCTCTTACAAGAACAGCTTGAGAGGACACAGTCGAAGAAATACAGGACAAATACTGCCATTTTTATATCCACATAAACAATGAATGTTTGAACACAGAAAGGTAAAAGAGAAAGCAATCACTGAATAAGCTTTAGTTGCTCGTGCCTGGGTTGCATGGCTACAACTAAGAATAGAACCTAGCTGATTGTCCTTATGTGTGAGTACGTTCATTTACCATTTGATAAAATCAAGAGAATAAATTGTACCATCGATGGAATTTCTTTTGCTCTGTAGATGCTGTCTTTTCTCCTGGGTGTTTAGTTAAATGAGGTTTTCCCTTTCCTGCAGGCAAGCAAATTGTTTTCTTTTTCCTTTTGATCCCTCAGGACTCTTTTCTAGCCTTTCTGTCTTACCTTAATTCCTTTTGATAATAGAGGTTTTTTATCACACATACTAAAATTGTTGGATAGGTCCCTTTGACATGCTGTGACAAAACTAAATAAGCAGCTGTTTAAATGTCATGTATCACTTCATTTTTTCATATGTCTCATCACTATATTTCACTGTATCATGAGTGTTACGATTTTTGGTGGATTTTGCTGAGCTCCAGCTTCTGGACTTTTTGCCTTAAAATAAACATGAAAATAGCTTACACATCAAGCTGTTGTGGTTGCAGAACAGCACTTAATAACCTGCTCAGTTGTATGTGAAAAGAAAATTAAAGCATATTTATTGTGAAAAATCTTCTGACTGGGGGACCTGGGGCATGATTTCAGAATGCTTGGGACTGGCAGTATTTCTACACACTTGTTTGTTATTAGCAGATAAGCAAGAGGAGAGGATTTCCATACTGGAAAATTTGGGGTTAGGAATCTAAGGACTACTTAGCCACACTGACTGACTGTGCTGTCTTAAGCACATGGTAGTTTTCAACACATCTAGAAATGTGACTAATAATTTAGCCAGTTACTGTAAAAATTAGATTATTTTTATGGGCTGGTAGGATGAATACCTGAGCTACATAATAGGTGTGGCCTTTAGTTCCTGGGGAACCCCTACACTGAACATTGTATTGTGAGGAATGACAAGAAAAAAAATAGGATTAGTAAAACATAAGATAAAATTGGTTATTAGATAGAGAGTTGTGAAAAAAAGCCCAGCTTTCAGGGTTTGGTTTGGTTAGGGGTTTTTATTTCCAGGCTGTTGTGTGGCTTGGAAACAGCAATCTATTTCTGCAACTTGTCACTTTTATTTTAAACAAGCAAATCAGCACTCAAATTTCCTGTCCTAATCTAATTATCACAGTGTTTTCTCTAGTAAATAATGGTAGCATCTGCTTTGGCTCTTCAGTCAGAAAGTATAGAAAGATACTTTAATTAGTACCTTGATTTTTTGTTTTATTTTTTATTTTTGTCTAAATTAAATTGTAGAAACTTATTTAAAATATTGGGAAAAGGCTACTGTTATAGGCCTTCAATCTGCAAGGATGAACTCTTAACAGTGTCATTTAGAAATGACAGTTCTTTTTTATATGATGGTATTTTCTGCCGTTAGTCACTGCTACTGTATTTCTGACTTGAGTAGCTTTTCAAGAGCTTAAGATTTATACTTTCAATAAGTTACTTTAAAGCGCAGGTTTGATCTAAGCCTTGAATTTTGCAACAGGCAGCCCAGCGTCAGAAGGGGACTTTTATTTGTTTATCAGGAGTGAAATCTATATATAAGCACAGGAGACATATTTAGCAGTGAATTTGCTGTGGAAGCTGCTTTTTGATAGCAGCGACATGCTGCTGCAAACCAGTCTGCATATCATAACCTCACTTTTACAGGCATCGTATCATTGCAAGTTATAAAAAAAAAAGAGTTGACCCATTATGCAACTCTTAGAAATGAACCTAGGAAGGATAATAGGAAGTGATAACTTAAGAAGAGGCATTTATACCAAATGCCTCTAATACCAGTGAAAGTACTTTTTACATGTGGTTTATAAAATACATGGATTCATTTTATAAATGAAGGTCAGATTCAGCCTAAAATCAGATTCTTGCTAAAGATTGTTCTTTTATACATATAGTACTTGCACTGTTCAGTATTTGAACACTTACACATAATTTTCAGGTAGGCAGAAATTTCTGAATTTACCATTCATACTCTGGTCTTCCCCAGTTTTCCTTTCAATAGTATCTGTGTCTTAACTGTACACTGATCTACAAAGACAGCAGTAATCACTGCTGGGTTTTTTCTGAGCTTACTTTCTTCAAAATGAAAAAGTAAAAATTATATGCTATAACTGGCATTTATTCAATGTTTAAGTTGAGTAAACCAGAATCCAGGTCCAAGTAGTTGTTTTCCTCCTCCCTTATTTCCTGCACACTTCTCATTTTTCCGAGTGTTTATTCCTAAAGTATGACATGATTTTTATCTCTGTGGAGGAAGATGTGCAACCTACCAGGGAAGAAGCTTTCCAATGACAGAAGCCAAATTAAACACAGCAGACCTGTAGCAGATCCCCAGGTAGAAATGCTCATTTAAAACTAAGTAAACTTTGTTAATTATCCAGTATCAAACCTAGCAGTGACTGAGATAATACTTCTCACCTGACGCATCTATAGTCTGCTTGATGGTTTCCAATATGTTTTGTTTGGACACCTCTTTCCTTCACAGTTTCTTCTCCTCCCTGCAAAACCATACAAAGCTTGTTCAAGAAATGCAACTCTTTCCCCCCAAATTAAATTTCCAGTGTTTTACACAGCAAGTAAGAGGCCAAAACCATAGCCAAAATTTTTGAGGTGGCAAGAGGAGGGTAGCCTAGCTCAGCTGAGGGCTATAAACACTCATTGATTAGCTTTTAAATTAAAGAGTAGCTTCTCTGATTCAGCTCTGTAATTTCTAATCTTATCTTTGTTGTTTTTACAGGTAAAACTTCACAGCAGTTGTACTCTGCGGTGTTCAGGTAGGTATTCTGTTCTGATGGCTTGGAGGGTGAAGGTTAAAAAAAGATAAGAAAGTAAAAAAAGAAGGCTTAGAAATGGCCGGGGGGGGGGGAGGGGAACACCAAAATAGATACTGGATCACAGCAGAGTGCAGAATATTTGTGTCAGAAGAAAGACTGCTACAGCTCAGGTCCCTATCTCTTGCAGATGCACTTAGCTTTGCATGCTGATTAAAATGCTTTGAAGCTGATAGGACTGAATAGCTGTGGGTGAATTTAAACTGATATGTAAGTCCTCAAAATGCTGCATAGTCCAAAGAAATGGCTTCTATCAGAAGTCGCCCTAAGTTTTTTCTTATATCCTTGACAGATATAACCAAAGCTTTGTTGAATGTTCCAGTGCTAACCCTGGTCCTTCAACATCCCATTTAACTACTCACATGATAAAGTTATTTGTAAATGTTAAATCTTTGCAGGATTATGATCTAAAGGAGTCTTAGAGCCTGATCCAACTACTTCAGAGGCCTGCCCTAGATTTTGGTGATCAGTGTATCAGAGCCATACTAAAAGGATTAAGATGCTGCCAGTGCTTAGTGAAGATACAGTTTTAGCACAAGCACGGTTCAGTATTCTAGTACTGACACATTCAGAGCATGTGATATAATGGTGCATGTTATATAGCGTATCTCGACATACTTAGGCTAGCATAACTCTGATGGTTTACAGTGGCTCCAGTAGCCGTTGCTTTATTTATGCTTTCATAATTCAATTGCTTAGCAATGTAAATATTTCCTCTGTGTGGCTCTACACAGTATTATATAATGTGTAAGGTCATGTCATGGGGGAACATGAAGTTTTCGCTAGCGTCTGAGATGAGTGGGTTACCTGCTGCAGTGACAGGGAGGCATTAGGCGGGCTGCCGTGGCCCTGTCCCAGTGACTCTACCGTGCCTAGAGCTCTCCAGCAGACTAAGCCTTTCTGCAGGGAGGGCAGCATTGCAGAAGTAAAACTACATTTTATAGCACTTCTGCAGTTTGTATATATTAGACTTTTGTAAAAAATAAAGGAAAAAACCAGAACCCTTTCCACAGCGCTGCTACAGAAATATTCTGGGGTCTTCTTTTTTCTTCAGCCACTTCTACCCTTTCGTCTTATTTCTCTGCCTTCTCTATGTCAGGAGAAACTTCCTTTTATTTCACAGGTGTGTCAAACATGGCTGGGGAAATGATACAGGGAGAGATTTGGCTCTTTTTTTTCTTTCCCTAGCTGGCAGGAGATACAGGAGAGTGCCCTGAATGTCTGAGGAGTACTGCTGAAATGTGAACTAGGTGTTCAAAGATGAGGCAAAAAATTTGCACCCCTCACAAACACTCATTAGTTCTACATAAGAAAACTAGGGAAAGAAGGGGGAAAAAAAAAGTATTATCACTTCTATTTTGTGATGAAGAAGGTGAGAGTCTGTGGTGCAGCCACGCCACATGGATGTGGATATATTTCTGCAGCCAGAATACAAGTTCCCTTGCCAGACCTCAGTGTCTAGCCTAAGAATATTTCCTTTTTCATAGCATGACATCATCATGAACAAACTGATATTAAAGGGTGTAAAATAATAATTTTTTTGCATGATACCTTTCATTTCAGGATTTCAAAGCACTTTACAATCATTAATCTGTACTTCTTATCCCAGTAATCCCATGAGTAAGGTCTTCTTCACAAAGAAGAAACACTTCTAAATATGTTTACATCCTGTTGCAGATGAGAGGAGAAGAAGCCAAGTTTACTCAGACGGGAACTGGGATTAAAACTCGGTACATCTGCTCTCCACAAGCATCTTTCTTCCTTTCCAATACATCTACAAATTCAAAATTCACAGTAAATATTGAGATATTGGTGGTTTTGATGCATATATGAAACCTGATAATGATTGCTTTAAATTTAGGATCTCCAGCTGACACATGTCTGTTCTGTTGCTTTGTAGAGAAAAAAAATCTATCATGTCATGCATGTAATCACAGCTGTTCTGTTAGTTTTACAAGTGGCTTTCTTCACAAGCTGGATTTTGTTCAATGTGCATTACCAATTCTGGCATATTGGTCAGCAGTGTTTGGGACAAGAATACTTAACCAGATGAATAGTCACCTCCCACGTGAATAACTATAGTGACTTCTAATCCACTTAGTCATGCTGGATAGAGAAAGTAGAGAAACAAAATCTAGCAATGGGTCAAGAACACAGCTTAACTTGGAAAAACCCTCTAGAATATTAACTTCAAGTTACTGTATGATTTAAGTTCTTCATAAAAGACAAAATATGGCTGTGACTTTTAAAATTCAAACATTATTAGTTGTGCTTTGTGTTCAGATTTTGCCCTGATTTTGCTTTAGGGTCATATTTGTTTGTCCTAAGGTGAATGGGCTTAGGGCTAGTATAAACCTGGACTGTCTGAGAATCAAGCATGTCCACTCTGTGAATGAGATTGTTTCTTCTGGTTGATCTAACTCTACCATAGAAATCCACAACATCAGATTTTGATCTCTTGCATAACTATTACATATGATCCAGTGCAGCCTTTTACTATCTTTTTCTGCTAAGTCTTGGCTATCTTTGTGCTTGTTTCTCATGACCAAAAATCTGCCTGTTTGGTATTATTTATCTCTAGAAGCAGGAGAGTTGGCAACAATTCATTACCAGAAAAAAAGTTGGCACTAAGGCTTTCTAAATATAACCACTTACTGAATTTACTGATTTCCTTTTTTTTCTTTATATGGTATTACTTTTCAGCTACTGTATCCATTTGGATTCAGGCTGTTGTGTTATTTTTGCATCTTCCCATTTGAGAACAGTATTTCAAGCATTTGAACATCTTACCCTTTGTAGAGGAGGTTAGGCTTTGACCCTGTCACCACCCAAGATGCTTTGAAATTTGCCCACACCTTTATTTACTGCAGACTGGATTATTGTGATTCCTGTCAAACTGCCTGTCCAGGCACTGCTATTAAAAGGCTTTGTGACAGTCAATATATTGAGTAAGAACTTTATAAGCCTTTTAAACTTTCAAGTCACATTACTGTATCATTGATTCTTTGCATTGTGTGATGACATCTCTCTCAATTTGTACTTTTAATTTGCTGTATATTGGAAGGTTTGTTTACAGCTTTGCTTGTAGTCCAAGAATTCACAGAATCTATAGTTGCAATGGTTAAAACTGTTTGATCAAGTAGTATTTTTATCAAATTGTAGGATACAATGGACAAAAAATAGATGGTGTACCCGTAGTTAAACTAGGAAGAGATATGGATAATGAACTTCAGAGTAGTTACCTTAAGACTGCTAAAAGCCAAATCAGATGAAATCAGAGGTGGATTGCAATAAGAAAGCAAATAATTGATGGTAACATAGCTAATAGCATTTGACATAGCTTTATGGGTGATGGAGCTTGACTGTAGACATGCATTTTTAAGTGTGGCTAGTAAACATACCTATGTATATCTAATAATGATAAAGTTATCCTAAGAACACTGGACATTCTGATTAAAATAAGAGAAATGCAGTATTAGCTGGTTAATTGATAGGCTGGAAAAGTTGTTAGTTTGAAGATTAGTTAGTCTGAATTATTTCTATTCCTTCCAACAATTAGTTCTTGCTCTGGTGAAATTACATGTTTTTCGGTCAATGTGGAAAGTGCTGATGACTCCAAGTCACTTATGAAACCTGACATAAATAATTTGCAATGGCATGATCACTAGAGTGATATGTGTTTCAATATTAACAACCAGTGTTTAAGGAGGAAGAGTCTAATAGAGGCTAATTTACATGATTAATCCAAGAGTTAGTGTTTATCACAGCCTACAAGGAAAGGTGACTGTCAGTTCTATAATCAAGCAGAAGAAACACCCTAAATTTGGAAGCAAAAACTAGCTACATTCAAGCCACATTTTTATTCTGAGGCAAGAAAGCTCTTGGTGCAATCATTCTTGGTTTGCAAAAGCTTCTTTAATATATGACACTTTCCAATAAAGACTAAAAAATTCTAAAATTAGTACTATAATGCAGGCAGAAAGTATATGGTTGAAAATGAACAGCCTCTCTTAAATAGTATGTCAAGTTGAATGATAATAAATTTCCTCAGGTCTTAATCTACATATATATCTTCCTTTGAATCCTGTTTTCTTTCTGATTATTAATAACCTCTTCTATCAAGGATATATTCAGTATGTTTTGAAACAGTAGAAGACATGGCTCCTTTCCTGTTGTTTTCTATTTTCGCATACACATACAACAATTCACTCAGAAGTTTCAGAACCAGCAGAACTAGGGAATGGTTTTAAAACAAGCCAGTACTTTGAGTGCTTTAATGTTCAGTTGTGGTAAAAAGCATGATTGAAGATGATCCATTTACTTTGCATGACAATGTCAGTACTCTCAGATGAGGTGTGGCATCTGGGGGAGTAGTAACTCCTAGCCAACAGCACATGACTGAGTTTAGAAATCACTTAACCTATGCTATCTATAGCCTTATTATATAAGTGCTTCCTGAAATAGCACTGAAGAATATAGTTGTAGTTTATTGCTAAAAATCCTGTTATTTTCTTATCACCCAGATGCAGATCTGATCCTGCGCTACTGAAGTCAGTGGAAGTAGGATGAAGCTAAATGGCTGTTAAGTCTTGTGAGCTTTTTGTACATGCAGAAATGTGCTCATGCTGCATCCCTCTAGGTTAGCGGACAGAGTGCCCTCTGGGGCTTGTGAGACTTTTTTAGGGCCAAGTGTCCTGGGTTCAGCAGTAGCAGTCATTTTTCTCCTTCTTAGTAGCTGGTGCAGTGCTGTGTTCTTGACTTTCAGCCTGGGAACAGTGCTGGTAACACCAACATTTTTAGTTGCTGCTCAGTAATGTTTATCTGACCAAGGGCTTTCTGAGTCTCATGCTCTGCCAGGGAGGAGGGGAAGCTGGGAGGAACAGGACACCTGTCCCAAACTAATGAAAGAGGTATTCCATACCACAGCACGTCATGCCCACTATATAAACTGGGGGCAGTTACCCAGAAGGGCTAGATTACTGCTTGGATTGGGCTAGGTATCAGTCTGCAGGTGGTGAGCGGTTGTATTCTCTTCCCTTGTTATTTCCCTTATCATTATTATTATTGGTGTTAGCAGCAGTGGTTTGTGTTATACCTCAGGTACTAGACTATTCTTATCTCAACCCGTGGGAGTTACATTCTTTCAATTCTCTTCCACATCCCTCCGGGAGCCAGGGAAGGAAAGGTGGGGAGTGAGCGAACAGCTATGTGGCTTCTGGGTTGCCGGCTGGGCTTAAACCACGACATCAAGTTAGGGAAGAAGCTTTAATCTGACTTGTCACTTTGAAAAGTCTTCTTTCCCTCCTGAGTAAATCAGCAGCTAATGGTGACAAGTTTCCCAATTTACTACCCAAGTGAGGACCTCCGAGTCTGTGGTATTGGTGCTTCTTTTGGAACCATTTCTGATACAATTGGTGGATTCTTGCTTCTTGAGCATTTCCTAAGAAAAGGCCAACTGATACTTAACTCCTTGTTGAGTGTTTGGTTTTATTGCTCTATCTGACAGGATTTTTACATCAATAAACATGTTGTGTTTCTTTATTTGCCTTGTCTTGATGACTTTTGCTTTTTTGGCCTCCCTGGAAAGGTACACTGAATTACCTATGGATGGGATGTGCCCAAGCTGAACTCTAGCTGGTCTGCAATTTGCATTCACTTCTGAATTTACTGTATCAGAGTAGGGAAGGAAGTGGAAAGGAGAAACTAAGCAAGTTTACCCCCCCCAAAGGAGAGAGTGAAGAAACTGTTTAAAAACAAGATACAAAAAGGGATCTTGGAAATAATACTGGTGCCCTGTATTAGTTTACAGTTTATTCTGCACTGTAAAAATCTCATTTTGCTCCATCTAATCTAAAAAATGCGCTTGCATAATGACTTTCTGTTAAATAACAGGTCCCTTGTTGAACTGTTTAATTAAACTTTGGCTGACGTGTGTATTCTCAAATCCTTATTTCCTAACACCTTTAAAGGAGATGGAGTTTGCAAAGGTATCTGTTTAATTATTTCACCTACTTTTATTTGGGAAGTTTTCTTTTTAATCCAGTTTCCTCCTTCTTTTCCTCTTCTCTCCTTCTTCTTTCCCTCTTTCCTCTTTCTTGCAGAACACAGGCATTGAGAATTAGGCAGTTGTCCAAATCTATTTCAAAACAAAATTTTAAATCAAAACTCCTTACAAGTACAGGGCAAGGGTCACATGTACTTTCTCCAGGTCAGCAGGCAAACTTGCAATGACATTGCAGACCCATCTCTTTTTCCTATCCCAATAAATAAATACATAATGTAGTGCTATAAAAATGCTATTTTACAGAAGTCAAGGTTACCTTGTCCCACATAGGACCAGTTGAAAGAACTCTGGCTCAGAAAAAAGATGGAAGGTAAGCATATCTTACCCAAGTTTTTTTTTTTCCTGATTAACAGCAAAGACCTAGCAAAGCATGTCTAGATTTCACAGTATTAACAAGCAGCTGTATTATTACTGTAATAATATTACTTGATATCAGAAGCAATGTGGAACCTGAAATAACATTCAGAGATGGGAGAAATCACGGCATTTTGCAGATACTAGCGATACAAAGCTTTTGTAAGCGCTTGTTCCATGTTCACACCCTCCATCAGTTTTCCATACTGAACCCACAGTAAGCCTATAGCGATGTAGGAAGGTAGATGCTTTGAACAAAACTTGAAGTAGATATAGAAGTTGACACAGCCAAAGCTACATTTGTAGCTGAAAACATTCTGATATTTTGAATTTTCCCTAATGTTTCTATGGTGGTTATTCTTGTATGGTTTTTAGGTGCTTTTGAGTCACTTTGCTGTACTGCTGGCTGTGAAAGTGACAGAACAGCTTCTGCAGATGAAAGGCCAACAATGATAACACTGGAATGTGACCTCGGACATTTATCAGAATGACACTGTCTCCCAGATGATACAGCATTCTTATTTTTTCCAACCACTTTTGGCATGGAATCAGGTCAGTTCAAGATGGGGGCATATATTACCATGCTATGCATATACCCATAAATGGCATATGAAGACTCTTAAGTATGAAGTTAGCTCAGTTAATATGAAATAGGTTTAATTTCAAAACCCTCTCTTGTGTGTAGGTATTTAACATGTTCCTCTATTGCTTCCAACTTGTACTAAAAGTCTGCTTGAAAGAAACCTCTTCAATTAGAGAAGGACTGGTAATTACCATGGAAAAAAAAAAAAAAAAGGATAATTTTTGTGCTGTGGATGATGAGTATTCTTCTGTGCTTCATAGACCAAGGTCTCATAAACTGTGATTATTCCTTCTTGCCTCAGTTTTGTGAAGTATCTGATACAATAACAGAAAAAAAGCTGTTACATAGAAGATGATAGATTTTGAGTAAATTATGTTCCTTGGGTGTAATCTCCATAGCTTCCTTCTCCTTACCTGCCATTGAAAATAATGATGGCAAGTGCCTGTTCGATAGATTGTGAGGCTGAAAGCTGGGACTATACATCAATTGTTATCTCCTTAAGCCACAACACCCACAGCTGCAAAACAGGATGAGGTTCGAGAGTCCTGAAAATAAAAACCTGTCCTTTGTAATGCAAATTCTATTATTTCTATGGTACTGCTTCTAAGGTGTTACAGATCTGAGGTTTGTTTGTAGATCATGTCCCTCAGAAGATTCTGAAAGGTCAGGAATGTTTTGGGGTTTTGTTGGTGCATACAGATTAGGACAATGCACACAGGTGGGGGTGTCTTTAAACTAAAGGGTTGACATACCAAAAGTTTTGGTCTTTTTACATATGGATAAAAGGAAATATTTCTACTGCTCTTCTTTTACTGTGGCGTGTGGAAGAAATTCTGTTTGCTTCCATGATGAATCATGCAGATGGTAGTTATGCATATGTTCTAGGATGAAATGCCATTCCTGGTTTTGGTAATTCTTCTGCTCTTGCAAGGAGAATTGAGATTGCTTGTTCTCTGTCTTACAGTTCCGTCTCATTTTTGCAGGTGAATATGGTGGATGATGTTTATAAATGAATATTTAAACAGCATTTATTTTTGTGCCTAGAAAATTTAACAAGATCTCTGATATTCTAAAGCTGAAAAAAATAGCAGTGAGTTAGTAAATAAGTTGAAAATTCGAATTTTAGCCAGTTATGTCTTTGTGTTTCCAAGATAGTTTCTTATGCAAGCTAAAAAGATAGAGCTTTTTTTCGGAACAATGCCCCCCCCCATACCAACACGGAGCAGCAGAAGTTATCCATGTTACAAATCTCAGTTGCAAATCTGTTTGTTTGCTATTAAAATATAATGTTATGGTAGAGTAATTGCAGAAATAGAAAGCATCTAAGTGCTTCCAGTGACAAGGTAAATATATTTCTGATCTAGAAAAATAGAATCAGTTTAAACAGCATTTTGAGTTGTCAGGTTTTGAGCATGCACAGAATTTTCTCACTGGTTTTGAATCCTGTGTTAGGGAAGTGCCTGGATTGATCGGCTGAGTCATTTTCTGGTGATTAAGTGCTATGTCTGAACAGGAAACATACTGCAAAAGGCTTAAGGGGGGTTATAAATAGAAAAAGTTCTGAGGGAAAATCATTACTCAGAAAGCAAATTCTATTGATACATGAGTGCATAGATTTCTGTTGTACAAGACAAGTATTTTTTAATGGAAATTTTTTTTTATAAAACCAAACCAAACTTTAATTACTTAGTAGTATTTCTTTACATCTTTATCTTACCCAGATGAATGTGTAGGGACAGTAACCATTGTCAAAACAAAGTGCCTCAATAGCTGTCCTTTTGCATGGCCTATGCTGTTGATTCTGAGAGCACATTACTTTAAACTTGTCCTTGTTAAACTCATAAATCCTTTTATCAGTTTATTGTGCGCTGCATATGTGCTTTCTTCCCATAATGTGAATAATGTCATACATTATTGTCATAATGTCATGTGTGCAGACGGAGCAAGGAATGGGACACAGAAACTAGGAATTCCTGTGTTAATACTGTTTCTGCTACTGTTAAGTTATTGTTAAATTACTGAGTCACCTTAGACAAGTTTTTCTATCATTTCCCTGTTTTCCCAGAACTGTGATTTGTCCTCACTTTGTTCTTCTGGAAAGGCAGGATAACAGCTACTCCTTCACTTTTGAAGTGGTATTTTATGACACACTGAGTATGAAGCATAAGAAGTTACTGCATGATTCCCTTGAAGTCAATAACTGTCCACACAACTAGAAAGAGTGTCTTTTTTTGACCCTCTCCACTTAGCAGCCATCTGAGGATCCATATCTGGTCATATTACAGTGTAACTAGCAAACCAGTCATTAGAAAAGAGCAGTTCTGTCATGTTTTAAAGAGGAGCTATGTTGTTAACCTAGGAAAAAAAGTATTGTGGACAAGGAATGGAATTAAAATCAAACTTACCTAATTTATAGCTGGATCCAAAGCTAACCAAAGCCAGTGGGAGTCTTTCCACTGGCTTCATTAAACTTTGCATGTTTGCTCAAAGTGCTCGTAATACAGGCCCTGGGAGATGCTCCAACCCCTTGTTCTCAGCTGACCTTCTTTTGCTGGCATGCAGAGCTGCTAGGGTGATAATAGTACTACATATAGTACCGAGGGCAGGCTTAACTGAAACCTGAAATGAAAAAAATATTGGAGGAAAATGCTCACTAAAAAGGAAAAGCTAGATGTAAACAGTAAATGATAGCAATATTATGAGTTCTTTTGCCTTTAGGCAAGCACCTACACATTTATAAATAATGACATGCAGACATTAGTTTAAAGATACATATTGATGCTTTGTAGACTAATGTTTTAAGCAAAACAGAAGGCAAGAGCGGGCAAGTTTCCAAAATCTGGGTATATTGTGAAATAAAAAAGTACATTTAAGCTTTCTCTCTATGAGTGCACAATGAAATGTATGTATGGCTAAAGTTTCTACTACTGTACATTTAAAAAATCCTACTCTATCACTGCCTGGAGTAAATGATAGGAGAAGTGGCAGGGCTCATGAAGGAAACCAGCCATGTAATTCAATTAAAGATGGAAGTCTGCTTGAAATGTAGAACTTTTTCATAAGGAAGTTTCATGTGTAAAGCTTCACAGTAAACCATAAACCAATCTCTGAACAGCCTGTTAGATAGGGACTATACTTTATTGAAATGTAATATGAATTATCCATGCATATTTAAACTTGAGTTTACTGCCTGACAACATGTATTTGTTTGTGTGGGTGAAAGTGAAAGGCGACGGGGTGATCTGTAGCTCACCAGGAAGTACTGCTCTACTGTAAATAAACCATTTGAATCCTGTGAAGTTATTTCAAATTGACTTTTTTTTAAATACTGAAAATACCTTGTAGTCTTTAGCTTATATATTGTGACGACAGATGCGTATCTTGAAAGAGCAAAGATGCATATCTTGAAATGAACAAAATGCTGCTCATTGAGAAACTGCAAAGGTGCAACATAGTTAAAAGAAACATTTCATATGCAGAAAGAAGTGCCTTCAAATCAGAAAGATTGTACTTCAAAAGACGACTTTTGGGTTCTGCTGAGTTCCACAGGTCAGTCTCATCTATGAATTTTAAATGACCTTTGAAAGGCACTTGAAAGAAATGCCAGTTCTGTGAACACCATGGAGCAATCGTACAGCAAGCTGATGGACTAAGTTTCTGCTCAACAGGATTTTCCCTGGGAATGTGGCAGTTGTTAGATGTCTTCATTTCAGCTGTTGTGAAAATGTACTTGTGTCCAAGCTTTGTTTTCCCCCCAAGTGCTGCTGTTACCATTCCAGAAAGTTCAAAGTGGTTTTGCTCTCTGTGCTCAAGCTCCTCCTTCACCAGCTGAAATCTGATATTTCAGACTCTGGGCATACACGAACAGGAAGGGTGAAGGGATGCCAACTGCCCTGTTGACAAATTAGCAGATGCACAGGACTTTATTTTTAATTAAAGAATACCTTTTTTTATGCTGGCACTGAGACTGGAATGCTATTGGCAGAAGGTGCAACTCTGAAAAGGTCTCTCTTTAAGTTATTCTTTTTTTTTTTTTTTTTTTTTAAATTGCTAACATGTTTAAATACTAAATTATGGAGTTCATAAAAATATTTTACAGGTTGTCAGGAACAGTACTGCTTGTGCTGTGATCCACTGGGATTGCACGAGCTAAGAAAACCCAACAGAAAGGAGGCTGTTCAACAAGCAGTAGCATTACCCTAGGAGCCAATGGCAATTCGTGAGGTGGCACCTCTCTGTCAAGTGCTATGACAATAGCAGAGTGGTGGTAGGGAACAGTGATGCTGCAGAGCCTGCCACCTCAGAGGGAGGCAGCAGTAGGGACGCAATTATCTACAACATCTTTGATATCTCCAAAGCTTATGGCAAGGAGAATGACCATGGCCTTTTTCCCCATGTGGTCTCAACATGGCAAATGCTCGCTGTGAATCTTCTTTTGCTCTGCCAGGGGGCTATGGCACTTACCTTCCCTCTCATAAGCAGTGTCGAAGAGAATTGTGTCCTCCTGAGACATGCTGAATTTGGCAGATGGGTTTTGGTAGCAGTGATGTCTGCACACGGCCTGTGTCTGTATGGCAGTGCTGAGCTCCTCTGGGAGTGGAGACATTATGTAAGGGTGAGCTCTTGCCTATGGGTTTATGGAAAACTGACAATGCTGGAAAAGGGCTAATTTGACTGGGAAAACTGAAGTTGACTTCAACAACTTAATTATCACATAGGGTGAAAGAGCTAAATGGCTTTAAATCCCATTTAAGAAACCAGGAATGAAAGGGAACAGGAATTAGCTGCTTTTTTCCTGTGATCAGATAAGAAAGAAAAATCTTCAGTAGTGCTGTAGCTGGATATGAGATAAAACCCCTGAAGTTTCAGTAGGCAGTTAAAAAACAATTATACTTTCAAGAACATATTCCTGAGTAGGAGTTTGCGAACACTTGTAGTTTTTACCCAGAAAGAAGTCCAAGCCTTTGAGGATAATTTTCCTCAGATTAAGGTAGCACTTAGAGACTCATAGCTTTATAACACCAGTTTAAGGAAGCATTCTTTTTTTGTGCTTGTACCGTGCGTAGCCTATCAATGCCATGAATATCTTAAGCTTTAGCAGTTGTGTTACTGTGCTGCTATTTGGCCTCCAGTGAGGACTGCGAAATACTTGCATTTAACAGATGTCTTGGTCTTTTTTGTTTGTTTTTGCAGCTGAGTGAGGTCAGAAGAAAAGTTAGTTATTTGTTTAAATGAGCATAGGATTGACTCCAGTGAAAGGTAGGAGGCTGGATGAAATTTTCTTTCTTACTAGTAAGCTTAGTAGTGAAAAATGGCACTATGCATGTTTCATCAAGTGTAACCACTTACCTCCTGAACCATGCCAACAACTGAGTGTTTTGGGGCAAAGTTTACATATGCAAATATTTGTAACACATAAATCAGAAGGAAATGAAAATCTACAGGTAAACCAAATTTTTACATGCATCAACCTTTTCTTGCTGAACTATATATAATCATAATGTGCACAATTTCTGTGGAACCTATAGGTCCTTAGTTATTCCACTCTGACAGTATCATTTGAAAATCCATGTCAACATTATCTTGAAGAAAGAGTAAATATGAGAGTAAGAATGTCAGTGGCATTAGTTGGCATTTCTTACAGAATCCAGAACATGGAAAGGAACTTTGTAAGGTGTGATTATACACTGGGCCAGAGTCCTGATTATGACAAAACAGTAAAATTCACATTTCTTCTTCTTTGCCCAGACCCCAGGTTTGCATTTTAGTTGCACTGTAAGAGTGTCCAAGTTCATCATGGCTATGTTTCATGGTTTTGTATAAATGTTGATTGTAAGTGGCATTAAACACGCATAACTCTTGTTTCTTAGCAACCTTATTTTTTAAACAAAGGGGGTTGAATACATATAATCTATTTATTTTACGCTGTCAAGACAGACAGTAGTGCATAACAGACAAAGCTGATACGCTGCAGTTGCTGATTGTTTTCTGTTATCTCCACTGAGCAAGTTAGAAACATTTGTTTTAGATAATTTTCTTAAAAGTCTACATCTTCTTCCTAGCCATTCCTTTCTAGCAAAGCATGAGAAGCAAGGTCATCTCTTCTCTAATACAGCATAAGGCAGCACAGTAAATGTCACTAGAATCTCCCAAAATAAACACTAGAATTGCCAAAGAAAGTACCTCCTTCCCTGAGAATAAAATAAAAAAAAAGAGATTTAGTATTAAATTCTAACATGAGTTAGCTCATGCATATGGAGTCCTGTTCACTAAAGAAACAATTACAATGGCGCAGACTTACTGTAAGTGTTCGGCTTCAAAATGAAGAATGAGAATCTGTGAAACTGGAAGCATCACAATTAGAAGAAGTGTGGTTTCAACCTTGTTTTTTCATCCTGTGCTAGAAGTACATCTGAGTGTTCAGCTGTCTGAGAAACAATGATTTCCCTAAAATATCACCAGAGGCTATCTCTGCACTCAGTTATCATGATGGTTCTCACTGGTTCTGCCATTCTTCCATTAATGACACTCAGGGAAGACTTTGTTCAGCAACACCCACAAAATATAAATAATATTTAATTAAATAAAGTCTCTGTTAAAATTTAATATGCTAACATCAAAGCATCTGGGAAGTGATCTTTGTCTCTGACAGAAGGTTTCCCACAGACAAAAAATAATCTCATGTTCTTGCCTACAACACACACAGAATGGTGCGTTTGTATTAGGCACGTATTTACTTAATACAAGTGTCTGTCCCCATTCATTGATAGACACTTTCTACAAACTATTTTCATGCAAGTGTGTGCTAAATACACACATCTGTGTATTTTTATTGTTTGGTTTGGGGGTTGATTTGTTTCTCCCTATTCCCCCAGTTTCATAGAATCATAGAATATTTAGGGCTGGAAAGGACCTTAAGATCATCTAGTTCCAATCCCCCTGCCATTTCCCTAACATCTCTACCACAGATCACTATATTTTTCTGATACAATCTGAAGCAACCTAGCCAGCCATTTTGCAATGTGACATCCCTTAAGCAGCTGACGATTACCAACTCATGCAGATGTTTTAGCACCCTAACAAAGCAGAATCTATTTACCAGCTGTACACAGCCTGGAATCATTTGGCTTGAAAGACTGTGCATTAACTTTAATTTCTTTATCACTTTAGCTGACATTCAAGTTTCACTTTGCAATGTCTTAATCTGAAATCAAGTATGACCAAACTCGGAGTACATTTTCAGCGAAGGTACTAGTAAGGCGGCACAGGAAGGAAACCTTATCAGCTTTGTGAGCTTGGTTGGTTAGATTTGCAGAGTCGTTTGTCAGCAGAATCCAAAGCAGCAAAGCTGCAAGTGCTAGCTAGGAAAATGAGGCCCTATACAAAGCCTATTGGAATCCAGGCAAAACAATGTTTAATTACTTGATCCTTCTCTCTCTGAAGTCAATGAGAGGCTGACATCTGTTTCAACAGGAGAAATAGCTCTACGCATTTTATATTCTCTCATGCATTTCTTAGAGCAGTGACTTTGCAAATCAAAGCAGAATGAAAATTATCTGAGCACACAAACCCACATGTTGGAAATGAAAATATAAAATACCTGTGGAATAAAGGCTAAGGACTTGGCATTATCAAAATGAAGACTTCCAGTGATATTCCTTAGAGCAAAAAATCCAAATATATCCCTATGGAAGACTACAACTGTTGACAGCTGACAAAAAGACTTGCTACAGCAAGGACAGAAAAAGAAGAAAGTGCAACTTTTTATAATAATGATTTATTCTACCCTTCCTCATGTCCATTATTTGATTATCTGTCAAGTCTTCTCAAAATGTAAATATGCCTTACAAAATTATGTATGCCCCAAAAGAAGTTTGGAACTTCTTATGGTTCTGGTTGTTTGGTTGTTGCTTTTTAGAACTCAGAAAAGGTTTCCATGATTTCTAATTACAATATCACCAAAGCTGACATTATCAAGTGAAATGACACTGAGATGTGCTCTGTTGTAGGAATAAATACAGGATTACAATTTCATGCCTTACCAAACTGTTATCCCAGAGAGTGTGAAGCTCCTTTCTTTTGCCTTCAATGAAGGAATTTTTTGGTTCATGAACTGAAGATTTTGAAGAGGCTGGTGCTGGCTACCTGGATACCCTCTATATTAGATTGTACTTACCAAAATGCTTTAGAAAATGAGTCAGATACTGGGAGAAAGAGACCATCCTGTACTCATATTTGGTATAGCATTAGAAATTTCACATCAGTAAAATCCTTTTTAGGCTCGGGGAGATTTAGCCAGCAACGACCCATGATCCAAAGAGGGAAGTTTCCTAGATTTGCGTCAGTAACCTGTATCAGACAAGCTTTATCTCCTTTTTGTCAAAATAACAGAGAAAATATTCACATGTGGAAAACCAAACCAAAACCCCTCAAAAGGCGTACACAAACACATGCCCCAAACCCAAACAGCAGAATATTTGAGTTGAAGAAAGGAGGACTAATGCTTCCAACCTGCGGATGTGTTACTGGCTAGGTGTGCTGTGGGACTGTCTGTTAGAGCTTGCCCCCTTACTCGGGGGAATTAAAAATCCTGGCATTTCTGTGCCAACGTGGGAGTGCCCTGCTACTGTTACTGCAGCAGAAGCACTGGGTGTACGAGTTATTGCTAATATGAGGAAGGAAGAGTGATGAAGGACCCATCCCCAAACTTCCGTAACAAATGAACTTGTAGTCTGTGGGAAGAGGGCTAGAAAATTAGGTGTGTTTTGTTGGTACTTCTGTTCATTTTTTTTTAGTTAAGAATTGAGGATGCTGTGGTACAGTTTAAATATTCATTATTTACCAAGGAACCAAAGTGTTTTGAAGTGTTGCTCAGTAGATAGAAACTTGAACAGAAATGTTGCTTAGAAGGTGTCTCACACTTGAACATTTCAGGGTATTCACACTTGAATATATCAGGGTATTACCTGATATATTAAAGATCTGGTAGGAAGGGCTATTTCCTGCACATGTGGTAAGAAAATACAGCCATTCCAGGCTCCAGGAAAATTACATGCTCCCACATAAAGAATTCGGCTTCCTTTCCTTAGATCTATGTTGTTTTGTTCAATCTATACTGCAAAATTCCTTTAAAAGAACCACTCTAATGTCTTTATATGTTCATTTAGAACAAAAAGCATTACTGAAGGAAGAGGACATGAAAATCTGTATTTAACTACTGATTCTCACTGGAGATGAACATGATGACAACCTTCAAACCAAGAGCAGGAATATACCTATGCTACCCTTTACGGCCTTTCATCTGATGCAGTAGAATGTCAAGGTTTCACCCTCATAGGTCCCTATAAGGTAAGGAAGTTCTCTTACCTTCACCCTGTAGATCACAAACTGATACACACCATGTATGTGTGAATGCTCAAAGTCATAAAGGAGGTGATTGGTGGAGGAGAAGGGAGTTCAGTGCGCTCTCCAGAGTCTCAAGGCTGTGACATAACCAGGCTGTCTCCTGTATAGAAAAAAAAAGTTCAGCTAACTTTGCAGAAACCCACAGTTAATCAGAAAAGATCAGACAAGTTGTTTAAATACCACAAGAAGGCCTTTTATTGTGTTGGATATGTAGATAGTGTTAAGTTTACAAGAATTTGAATAGATAGGCTTGCACATGTCAGGAAAGGGAGTGATTTACATAATCAGCCACAGTGAGGGGATGAAAGTCCTGCAGTGGAGTTAGCAGGCACAGCTTTATACTAGCTGATAAGGCTGGATTATTTTTCATAAGGGCTATTCTTACTCCTTTCTCCTATCCTTTCAACGGGGGAGAACAGCCTAGGACTGCACACAAAAAAATGTACAAAGCAGCTGCACTGTTAAAAATAGTGGGTAAGGAACTTCGGCTCACTGGAAGGGGAGGCTGCACAGCACCCAGAGAGCTCACTCTTTCCCTTTGTCCCATGCTGCACATAGGGAAGGTGGGCTGGGGTAAGCAACAGAGCCGCATATAATGCCAAACTTGTGGTTCTTGATTAGTGCTTATTCATCTAAACTTTCCTGAACTGTGTTCATTTTAGCCCAGAGTGATTAGGCTGTATCTCAGATACGTTTTCCTTTGGAGAGAGGCAGGTGTGACTGAGAATAAAGAATGTCTTAATTCTGGTTAAGTAACATCTAATGACACATAATTTTAAAAGATGGTTATGATAATAGTTAAGATGAGTGAGTGTGAACTATACTTTCATCTTCTGGCCATTTTCAAAGCTCAAATATTTGTGGATGGTCAGTAAATAGACTAATTATAGTTGTTAGAATAGCAATGTCCCTTTGTGCAACCTCCTGACACGTCCCCTTAGGGATTGCATAAAGTATTTGGAAAGCCTTTGGCAGGAGACGGTTATCTTTTTATGGACTTATTAACTTTTTTGGGGAAGAGTAGAGGGAAGCGGACTGTTAGTACA
Source organism: Psilopsiagon aurifrons (assembly GCA_025447955.1). Taxonomy (NCBI): domain Eukaryota; kingdom Metazoa; phylum Chordata; class Aves; order Psittaciformes; family Psittacidae; genus Psilopsiagon; species Psilopsiagon aurifrons. Next base: position 1,395 of record JAOEHY010016628.1, on the reverse strand, counting down.
GGTGAAGAGATACATGGGAGGCCAGTGCTGTGAGCATCTTTCATAAACCAGAAAGAACCTCTTTTCTAAAGAAGGAAGTTTTGGAATATTTTCCAAGAGGGGCTAAATTTTTTTTGACTTTGGATTTTTCGGATTCTGGGTGGAGGAGTCTTGTGCTCATGTGGCTCTCGATGCCGGGTTGAAACTAGGAACACTTTGTACAAATCATGTAGATATTATTTCTTTCTTATACACTAACTACACATTTTGCTAACTACAGATCACTTGTGATGGAAGTTTGCCAGGAGCATTTTCTCATTCCTTGCTCTTGCCTTCCTCAAGGCTGCTGAAGAAGACAGTCTTTTAGATAAGAGGGAAATGGTATGCACCATTATTTCTATAGTCTTAACTTTTATCACTTTGAGGAAAAAGTACATTTAATCTTCCAAAGTTAAATGACAGATAAACATACTGCAATTCAAAAGTTAATAATTGAGTAAAACTTGGGTTTGGCCAAGCATGATGCAAGAAGACAAATTTCAACCCATCTGAGAAGTATTTTCCACAACAAAATGCTTACCTTAAAGTCAACGTTTTAGAGAGTCTGTTAAATGCTTGGCTCATTTGAGTGTCTTACACTCAGCTGTGCATAGATAAATAGGGCTATATTCACACTTGTTTTCTGTCCGTATTATTCAATGCAGCTTTAAACTTGGCTTAAAGCGCTTAAGCATGGAAAAGGGTAGGTAGCTCATGTGGCTTATTTGTTCTGCCACAGCCTTCCTTAATGCCACTTCAGTTTCTTATGAAGTAGGCCTGCTGAGGTTTTTATCAAACCTTTAAGTTAGAAGAGATGAGCTTTACCTGTGGAGTAAATTATCCTCCCTGTTGCAGAAGTTCTGGTGAATCCTAATTGGGTTTATTTTGTGCTTTTTCAAAAATCTTCATTTCTGCCCTTAGCAAGTTGTTATTGTTGGTTAAAGCCAAGGAGCAGTAGTGTAAGTGCTGCTGGTTCATTAGCTATCTCTCTTGAACTTTTCCAGTAGTTTTCTCATTTGCTTGTGGACCAAAATCCTCTTCAATCTCCTGAATATAAGACAACATTTAGGCTTCCTCAAATATAGAGCCTAAACAGGCGCAACAAGTTGTTTCCGAGTTCCTCATTTCATACTCCGCCGGCCCTGGCACAGACACGGAAACCCCACTTCCCCCTTTTCAGGTGCCCCCCTCGGGGAGGCTGCTCAAGGCAGGTCCCCCAGGGAAGTCTCTAGTCGGGGCTGCGGGCGGAGCGGGGTGAGGGTCCTCCGCTGCAGCGGGCGCGGCCGGTCCCGCAAACCAAACGCGCCGCAGGTCGGGGCGGTGGGGCCACGCACCTTACCGGCCGCGAAGGGGCCCGGCGGCGGCTCGCTCGGGGCT